>PITA01000870.1:0-27055 GCA_004023965.1 Spilogale gracilis
TGAGAAAGTTAGAGGCAGAAGGGAGCTGAGAAAGCAGTGGTCCCATGAGACAGGCATGGTGGTAGAGACGTATGGTTCTTCTGGGACAGTTCCAGTGGAATGTCTTAAACCTAGGTTTAGGTACTGATCCTTGTGGGTAACACCAATGAATAGATCTTCTAGGATAGCCAAGTAGTGTGAATAGTGGGTATTTCTTCTGCTGGCTTTCATCCTGGGTGCCTTGTTTCTGATTCCAAAATCCCAAGCTTGATTCTTTAGCCCTGCAAAGATTCTTTGAGTTACTTAATTCCTACAATAAACTCATTTCTGTTTCAAATCGCTAAATGGGGTTTTGTAGTCTACAACAATGAAATCTGGAAGATCTAGTCAAACTAATAGTTTGTTGATTAGGTTAAATATAAATGGAAGCTTTGTCCCTGGGATCTGAAAGACTATAGCAAATCAAACTAAGACAACCAATACTACACTGATATTACCTTCTCTGATTTTATATCAATAACCTCACTCAAATTCCTTGAGGAGTGAGTTTCTTGATTGACTACATGTATATATGGGTATAGGTAAAATTTGACAAGTCCTCAGTTAAGTTGCTACTTTAAAAATATAAATATATATAGAAATAAATCTGGAAGAAAATACTGCTTGGTTGTATTATTTTTTTCTTCATATTCATCCATATTTTATGATTTCTCAGAAATAAACACATATTACTTACATATCTTTAAAAAGACAAGTCTTTTAGCTATTAATCTATATACATTTATATTGTCCTTCCATTTTTTAAAAAAGTTCTCTATATGGTCAACTCATTATCAACAAAGCAGGAAAGAAAAATGGAAAAAAAGACAGTATCTTCATCAAATGATGTTGGGAAAACTGGACAACAACATGCAGAATAATGAAACTGGACTGATTTCTCACACCAGACACAAAAATAAATTCACAATGGATGAAAGACCTAAATGTGAGAGAAGAAACCATCAAAATGCTAGAGGAGAACACAGGCAGAAACCTCTTTGGCCTCAACCATAGCAATTACTTATTAGCCAAATCGACAGAGACAAGGGAAACAAAAGTAAAAACGAACTATTGGGACTTTATCAAGATAAAATCTGCATAGTGAAAGAAACAATCAACAAAACTAAAAGACAAGCCATGGAATGGGAGAAGATATTTGCAAATATTTGATATTTGATAAAGGGTTAGTATCCAAAATCTATAAAGAACTTACCAAACTCAATAGCCAAATAATGAATTATGCAGTCAAGAAATGGGCAGAAGACATGAATAGATACTTTACCAAAGAAGACATACAGATGGCTAACAGACACATGATATTGAGGATGTGGAGAAAGAGGAACCCTTCTGCATTTTGGGGAATGCAAACTGGTATAGCCCCTCTGGAGAGCAAAAAGTTAAAACTAAAACAACATTATAATCCAGCAATTGCACTGCTAAGTATTTACCCAAGGGATAAAAAAAAAATGCAGATTCAAAGGGCACATGCACCCCAATGTTTATAGCAACATTAATTTTTTTAAGAGTTTACTTATTTATTTGACAGAAAGAAACACAACTAGAAAGGGAACACAAGCAGGGGGAGTGAGAGAAGAAGTAGGCTTCCCCTCCAGCAGGGAGCCCAATGTGGGGCTCGATCCCAGGACCCCAGATCATGACCTGAGCCAAAGGCAGATGCTTAATGACTGAGCCACCCAGGTGCCCCTATAGCAGTATTATTAACAACAGCCAAACTATGGAGAGAGCACAAATGTTCACTGACTGATGAATGGATAAAGAAGACAAGGCATATATGTGAAATATTATTTAACCATCAAAGACAATGAAATATTGCCATTTGTAACAACATGAATAGAGCTAGAATGTATTATGCTAAGTGAAATAAGTCAGTCAGAGAAAAATACCACATGATCTCATTCATATATGGAATTTAAGAAAGAAAACAGATGAACATATGAGAAAGGGGGAAAGAAAAATAGAAGAGAGGGAAATAAGCCATTAGGGACTCTTAAAGATAGAGAACAAACTAAGGGTTGATGGAGGGAGGAGGTGGAGGATGGGCTAGATGAGTGATGGGTATTAAGGAGGGAACTTGTGGTGATGAGCACTGGGTGTTGTATGTAAGTGAGGAATCACTGAATTCTATTCCAGAAACCAATATTGCTCTGTATGTTATCTAACAACAACAGCAACAGAGTTCTCATATGCTCTAATCCCATGACAACTTTGTTAGGCATTTAGTAATACTGCCATTACACAATGTATGCAAGCAAAAGGCAAGAGATACTAATAATTGGCCTAGTCAGAATCTGAATGCAGTTCTTCAGACTCTAAGTCATGTGCTTTCTTGCTTTGCCCTAGCTGTTCAGCAGTTCACTGACAGCAGCTCTCTAAAATGAAATAAATTTTGATTAACAGGGCCAAATGAAAGACTTGATTGCAGGCCAGATAATACCATTGGTTAGTTTTGCAATTCGGGGTGAAGTAATAAGTCCTTATTAGTTCACTTCTATCTATAAAATGAGAATAGCACAAACTTCTGGTCAAGATGGCCACATAAATTCACAGTACATACTAATGAGTAATAAAGTATAAGACAATATCAAAAGACAATGCCAAGTTCAACAATCAGGTAAACATTTCAGTGAACCATAAATGGAATGGAAATCCAAGTAGTATACAGACTTAAGGACTGGGGACTCTATTCGGGTCTAGTAGTTCAGTTTCTGTATGGCAGAGGGACTAAAAGTGTTCTGTGCAAAACTGGAGATGAGATCCAAGCTCACTCTTAAAAGTCAGGGTTTAGGGCACCTGGGTGGCTCAGTTGTTGGACGACTGCCTTCGGCTCAGGTCATGATCCTGGAGACCCAGGATCAAGTCCCACATTGGGCTCCCTGCTCAGCAGGAAGCCTGCTTCTCCCTCTCTCACTCCCCCTGCTTGTGTTCCCTCTCTGCCTGTGTTTCTCTCTGTCAAATAAATAAAAAATCTTTAAAAAAAAAAAAAAGGGTTTGGGGAAAAACAAGGAGCAGGAGGTATCTGAAGACCAAAATTCAAAAATAAAAAATTACATGAAACTAAGAGGTACAGCCAATAAAAACCAACCAAACCTAATTCATTTCAGATAAGTTAATGTCATGAAACACATTCTAACAGATATATTTAAAAATTTAAAGATATTTTTAAAAATTCATTTAAAAAAGCAAGAAATTATTAAGAGCTAAAGAGTAAAAAGGAATTAGAGCTGCTAGAAGCGAAAAATAACATTTGGTGAAATGGGTGTAACAATATGAACTCTCTTAGCTTATAAAATTACAAGACTATTGTGAGAACTGCATAGGATTATGTGAGCCTCTTTTTTTGTGAATCAAAGTTTTCATGCTATGGGATGGGGAATGGCGAGACTAGTCTGGGAGAGCTCTGTGAGGGAGGTCGTGAGCTATGAAGCTGGCAAGGAATCAGGATAACTTTAAGAGAAGGAAAGACTATCATAAAAGAGAGAATATATTGACAAATTCCACTTTATTCTAGAATCTGCCTAAAGAACCAATCTTCTGAGACACTGTGAATTATATGTTAAGGAAGAAAGAATTTATGCTTCTTTACAGTTTCCCATAAAACAGCATACTTCTTTTTCTTGTACAGAAAGGAGAATGGAAAAAGTACTACATAAATTAAGACTATCATTATCTTTCCCTTTTAGGGAAAAAAAAATCACCATCTGGTGAGGAAAATGTCTGGACATTGAGAATTTGTGCTTTTTCTAATGTGCATTTCTATGGGAATATACATTTGAAATTGGGCATGCAGACCTGAATTTGTATATGGTACATTTTCATGCAAATGTGCACATGCATATCGTAATGCTTGTTCTGTTCCACTCAAAAGTGGGTGGAGATATGAATATTATTGAGCAAGTATAATTTTCATACACGTATTGTGTGGGCAGCTTCCATTCTGGCTAAGCATCTTAGCAAAAATGAAAAGCTCAGATAAGAACAGTGGGATTTTGTAAATGTTAATATTATAGTGTGAACATTTCTAATCACTCTCTAAGCCTATTTGGTCTTGAATTAAAAAGAATAGAACCATCAAGCCAGAGAGCAAATTGTCACATAGGGAAAATTGATAGATGGGAAATAGAATATAGTACTTCATCCTATCTTTTTAAAGATACATATATATTTTTAAAGGAGTAAATGAGCATTTGAAATTCTATATTTTGGAAGTCAGGCCAAGCATGATGTTTGACCTAGGTTATAAATATTCTATATTGTGAAACTGAAACACTTGTAAAAAATTCCTGAAGGAATTCAGAATATCTAACAGCAGCAAAAACTTCCACAGCCTCAAATCATACGAAGACCAAGTCTGGCAGTGGTCGGTTTTTATGAAGGATGATTGAGTTATACCTTTTCTACCACTCACCATTGTTTTAAAGAAGCTGGGAACTGGAAATGTGGCTTTGCTCTCCCTGTAGTGTAGTGGAACCAATGATTCCGAGGTGTAAAATGAAACACAAGGAATAGAAAGAGGCTGGAACTTAGATGAGGGAAGGATATTTTCTTGACAGTGAATAAGGAATAATCAAGAGACCTCCCTAAAAACATAATCAGGGTTGGGAAACAACAAAAAGAGGCAAACAGAACAATTCTGTAACAAGCTTCCAGTTCTGAGTTTGGGTGACTTTGGGGTGTGCAATTCCCATTTAAAGCTGAGCTATGGACCTAGCTCTAAGTCAACAAAAGCTTTTTTGATCAGTGACCCAAAGAACTTTAGAAGCATTTCACCCAGTGATCAGTGCAAAAATAAAGGTTATATTACGATGCAAAAATGAAGACATTTATAAAGATCTGATTTATGTAAAAAATTGTGCTATCCTAAAATGAGTAATGAAACTGCTTATAATTATGCACCTGCTTCCGTTTCTTTTCTTGGAATCATCAGATTCTTAAAACCTCTTGCCTCAATTATTGCAATAACCTTCTAAATGGCCTTTAGCCTTCAGTCTGTTCCCCATCTAAAGCATTTTAAACCACTTAGAACAATCCAGTGGCTCCCTGCTGCTTCTTAAGTGCAAAACATGGCAGTCATATTTTCTATGATCTGGAGCCACATTTACATGTCCAACCTTATATGCCATTACTTTTCTCCATGTACTTTTTTTTAAAATTCAAATTCAATTTAATTAACATGTAGTGTATTACTTTCCAAGGTAGAATTAAGTAACTCATCAGTTCCATATAACACCCAGCGCTCTTTTCCATCAAGTGCTCTCCTTAATGCCCATCACCCACTCTCCTCTCCTCCAGCAACCCTGTTTGTTTCCTATAGTTAAGAGCTTCCATGTACTTTCTGCTACAACCCACGAGTCTAATCATCATTCCCCAAACATCCTCCAGAGTGGTGTTTCTAAAACACAAGCATGATCCTGTTACTGCATAACTGAAAGCCCTTCAATGACTATGTAGCTGCTCTGTAGGATCGATTTCAATGTTATTAGTCTATGGGACCCTCTAAATCTGGCTCATGTCAAGCCCTCCAGCTTTTCCTCTGACCACCAGACCCTAATTTATCCTCTTCCAAATCTGTAATCCAGTCATAGGGAGCTACTTAAAACTGTCTGAATAGGCCAACCTGTTTCTTGCCCTGAAGACTGTTAAAGTTGTTCCTTCTGCCTTGCACCCTCTTTCTACTCCTACCATCTTCCTGCTGTCAATGCCCCATGGTCCACTTGAAAAAAAGAAAAAAAAGAAACCTTTATTATTTTTTTCAAGATTCAGCTCAAGTTCATCTTCTTTATAAAAAAACCTATACATTTCTACAAAACTTGATTACCACCTTCCTCACAAACACCCACTACTCTTTTCCTTGTAACCCCAGTGCCAAGTGCATACTTTTATCAATAAAACTATAATTTTTCTTTTTCATTAACCATTTCCTAACATGTTTGCAGCCTCATTAAGGGCAAGGCCAATGTCCTATTTACTTTGTAGCCCTAGGACAGCACACAATGCAGAGAACAGAAGCGTGTTCTACAAATAGCGGCAAAGTGCTAACTCCTTGAGAATAGGGCCCATTGTGCTTAATGAATATCTGCTGAGCAAATAAATAAATGGATATTTATAATCTCTATGCCCTCTTTGTATGCAATAATAAAGTCTCTCTGGCAGAAAAAGCACAAATGGAACCCGAGGAGCTCTTCTACAGAGCTGGGTCTATCATAGAGCAGTGCTTCTCAAATGTCAATGTGCATGCAAATCACTTGCAGGTCTTGGTACTCCCTTTCAGTAGAACTGAGTTGGGGAATCCTGATTCCACATTTCTAAGACAGACTCAAATGTCAATGTGCATGCAAATCACTTGCAGGTCTTGGTACTCCCTTTCAGTAGAACTGAGTTGGGGAATCCTGATTCCACATTTCTAAGACAGACGCCAGTGCTGCTGGTCCTCAGACCACGCTTTGAGTAACTAAACTATAAAGGATGCCAGGGGAAGGAATTTTACATTAGAGGTTCAGGGGAGGGACAAGTAGCAGAAGGAACTCAGGAAAGTGGTGCCACACTGCTGTGAACATATCCAGGCAGATTTTTGGGGAGGTTGTGTGAGGGCCTAAGGTTTTACCTTTACTTTGTTTATTTCTCTATCCATGTATCTCTGAGAACGGGGCTTTTCCTTCATTCACTCCCCCACTATGATTCAGCCTGTGTGATTTTCTCTGTAGAAGAGCTCCCCAGGTTCCATTTTTAAACTAACATGAAGCTGTTCACCTATTTGCTTTTCATAAACTTAAGTTCTCTCTGTTTCATTGTCCAAACCCTGGAAATCCAACCTTTCCTGTTTTCAGAAGCCCCTCCAACTGTCTGAATTGTTTTGCCTCTATTTTAATCAGAAACAGCTTTTCCTTTCCCAGTATATGAACCAACTTCACCTCTGCAAATGCCGATTCCTCAGCTGTGGCGGCTGTGACTGATAAGCACAGATCTCATTCTGAAAGACTTGCTGCTCTCCCCACAGCACCATCAGAAGAACATGAAATAGTCAGGATTTTAAACCATAGGGTGACTTAGGAGAACACCAGAATTCTTACTGTTGACTGATCAAAGCAAATGTCATAAAGGAAAAGCAAATGTGGAGAGAAACTAGAGATCTGGCTGGCAGTTGCAGGAGCTTGCGAATGCATGTAATATCATGAAAACTGCCAATGCTTTGCTAGTGTCAATTTATAATTAGAGATGCCATTTTAAGGTGAATTTTGACATTTACTGCTACTAGGTGACTTTTCCAGTAATATCTAACTCCATACAGTAGCATTGTCTCTTTCTTTGAGAAGTTAAATAGATCCAGAGGCTTTAGATTCAATTCAGGAAACCATGAACATCTTATAAAGCCATTTTACACCTTAAATTATAAGCCATTGTTGTCAGAAGCACACACAAACACAAGTGATTATAATTTAGTGTAATTATAGACTTTATAAATGTGAGATTATAAAATTTTATCATTTCGGAAAAAAGTTAAGTGATTACAAAGCTTTCTCCCCCCCCCCGCAAAAAATTGAATGGATCCATCAATACATGGTTTACATAATCACATTCAAATGCATAACAATAATGTATTTGAAATCTAAGTCACAGACTTTAACATTCCTCTTAATCTACACAACATAACCTAGATCCTAAGTTAATACTAAGTAAATGCTAGTTAGTACTGATTAATATGAAGTTGAATGGTTTACGTGCCACTTAAAATTAAGCTTACTTTATTAATTTTGCCCTGATGGAATGAAAATTGGCCTGATTTTTCCATTGGGATTAAACTGGCACATGCTTTAGCAGAGTTTAGAACTTCCACTGACTTGAAAGGAGGCAGAGATTTCTTTCTAGCATCTTGAAGCACTAAGGACCAGCTGCACTATATGAATGCTGGAAACTTGTACATATGCATTTACTTGCTGGAGATTTCAAACCTAGCTATCAGTACAATGTACCTTTAACATCTGTAAAACATCTGCAGCCATTAAAAATTGATCCCTCCCCTCCCACTCCCACTCCTTTCTACAATAGATACAATCTCAGAAGATAATTCCTGGGGGGCAGGTGGAATGACTATCTTTGTTTTAGGAAGCAGTCATAACTTGTAGAATTTCAGAGCCGAAATAAATTCTAAAGCTTATTTAGTTTGGCTCCCATTTTATAGCTGGGAAGGAAGTAGAGTTCTGGAAGGTGACAGAGCCACATGGAAATGTCGTTTCCTGGCAGCCAGGCCAGAAATCTTTCTATTACCATTGTTTATTAGATATGGGTATTAAATAAATCTAACAGAATTTAATTAGATCTCCAATAAACATATTTTAGAAATAAAGCACTAACTTTTACAAGAATAGGTACAACTAACAGCTGTCTGTGTGAAGGAAAATTCCCTTCCATTAAGCCATACCACAGGTTTTTCCGAGTTGTTAGCCACTGGATTGAATTTTAACTACCTTTAATTCTCTTATGAGGTGAAAGAGATTTCTTAGATAAGGTAAACTGAGAGGTTAAAGAGAGCAGGATTTTGTTATAAATGAAAGGACTGCACCTTGATTCTTAGGTTGTTCTACAACCATAATACCAATACCAGTTTAAAGAAGTAAGCATAAGCTTAGGACTTAGGAACAATGATAAATGTGAAAGCATTTTTTTAAAAGATTTTATTTATTTATTTGAGAGAGAGAGAGAGCGGGAGAGAGAGCCAGCACAAGCAGGGGGAAGGGCAGAGGAAGACGGAGAAGCAGGCTCCCACTGAGCAGGGAGCCCAACACAGGGTTCCAGCCCAAAACCCAGGAACTGAGCCAAAGGCAGAGCCTTAACCGACTGAGCCACCCACACACCCCAATGTGAATGCGTTTTAAAGAAGGTGATAATTCTGGAAATTATATTTGTGAAGTATAAATGGAGGCTTAGACAAATCTTTGAAAAATATTCATCACAAATATGATAAAGGGCTATATTCTTAACATAGAAAGAATTCATACAACCTGATTTAAGAAAAACATTAATAACTAATAGAAAAATTGCCTAAGACATGAACTAGTTTTTACTGTGAACATGAAACATATTTAAACTATTAGTCATACTAGAAATGCAGATTTTAAAGGGCTTATATTCTCTACCTATAAAAATAACTAAATTTCTCTCACTTTTATTCATTGATACATTTTTTCCTTTTATAATGACATCATTGGCTATAATGTGGTAAATATACTATAATTTAAAATATATACACTATATATATAATCTTCTTATATATATATAATCTTCCTGTATATATATATATAGTATATATATATATGCATTAAAGTATATATCAAGAACCTAAAATCTATGCAGATCCTTTTACTAAGTGAATCCACTTTAGAGAATGTATATCAAGGATCAGATGTAAATCAGTATTTGTGGAGTAAAAGGTTAATTATAGCATCATTTACAATAATGAAAAATTATAATAAATAAAAATCTGCAAACATAATTAAAGAACTAGATAAATCACAAAATATCCATAGGAGGGAATACTTTATAGTCTTTAAGAACCATGTTTTCACATGATATGTAGGGACCAAAAAATTTTTTGGCACCATAAGGTTACATAAAAAAAATAAGGGGGCACCTGGGTGGCTCAGTTGGTTAAGCAACTGCCTTTGGCTCAGGTCATGATCCCAGAGACCTGAGATCAAGCCCCACATCGGGCTCCCTGCTCCGTGGGCAGCCTGCTTCTCCCTCTCTCACTCCCCCTGCTTGTGTTCCCTCTCTAGCTGTGTTTCTCTCTGTCAAATAAATAAATAAAATCTTTAAAAAAAAATAAGAATAGTTTTCATCAAATTTGGAAAAAATTTAACCATTATTTCTTCAAATATTTATCCCATTCTTTCTGTGTTTTATTTTGGGTAGTTTCAGTTGCTGTCTTCAAGTTTACCAATATTTTCTTCTACAATGTTTGTTTTTCCTTATACTTTATCTATGTATTTTTCATTTCAGACTTTGAGTTCTATCTCTAGAAGTTTGGAGGGTGTGTGTGTGTGTGTGTGTGTGTGTGTGTGTGTATGCATATCTTTCTGGTATCTACTTAAGTTTTTTAATATATGCAATAGAGGTCATATAGGATGTTTTAATATTTTATTCTTCTCATCTGCTAGTTCTGACATCTGTCAGTTCTGGGTCAATTTTGATTGATTAATTTATCTCCTCATAAAGTCATATTTCCTGCTCATTTTCATGCCTGCTAATTTTTTTTATCAGATGACAGACATTGCAAATTTTTCCTTGTTTGATGCTGAATGTTTTTCTGTTTCAAAATTATTCTTAAGCTTTTTCTAAGTGCAGTCAAATTACTTGTAAACAATTTGGTCCTTTTGGATATTACTTTCAGATTATATTAAGTCAGAACATAGCAGTACTACATCTAAGGGTAGTTATTCTATACTACTAAGCAAGATCCTTCTGTTTACCTAATTTCAATATGACTGATGGGAATAGACATTATTCATGCTGCCTGTGAGCATTGGTTACTCTTATTACTAATTCTTTCAAGTGGTTCTTTCCTCAGCATCTGGTTGTCTCCATATATGCCTTTGTTGGTCATTATTCAGATGAATACTCAAAGTAGTCCCTCTAGAGATCTTTGACATTTTGTCCCTGTGCAGCTCTTGCCTTTACATTTTCTGCCTTGACAACTCAAGTCAACATTGTCTTCCCATAGTCTTAGCTTCTTCTCTTCCTACCCTGGAGTCTACCACCACTTTGCCTAGATTCCCTCTTCTTGTACCACAGCTGGAAATCCTCTCAAGGCAGTAAACTGGGCAATCATAGGACTTATCTTGCTTGTTTGCTGTCTCTCAAGAGATTTCTATCCTTCATGTCTCATGTCTCATGTCTTGGAAACCATCAGTTCATATATTCTATCTTTTTTTTTTCTTCTTATTTTAGGCAGCAGGTCAAATCCGGTCTCTTTCTGGAAGTGGAAGTGCTTATGATTTTGATGTCCTTTTCCCCAAAATGCTGTTGAAAATTGATTTATCTGTATGTAGTAGAGTATAAGGAGAAGTCTCACTACACATAGAAAATCTGAGAGTACACATAATCCCCAAGTTAATTCAAAACAAGTATATGCCAGCATTTGACAAATTTCAACATATGTTAAAGATAAAAAAAAAAAAACTCTCAACAAAGTAGGTTTAAAGAGAACATAACATAACCTAATAAAGGATAAAGGTTATATGACAAAACTACATCTCATATCATCACCAAAAAACTATTAGTACTGATAAATCAGTAAAGTTGAAGGATACAAAATTAATGCACAGAAATCAGTTACATTTCTATACACTAATGACAAAGTAGCAAAAGGAGAAATTAAGAAAGCAATCCCTTTTACAATTCACTTAAGAATAAAATACCTAAGAATAAACTTAACCAATGAGGTGAAAGATCTACACTCTGAAAACTATAAAACACTGATGAAAGAAATTAAAGATGACACAAACAAATGGAAAAATATTCCATGTTCATTGATGGAAGAATTAATATCACTAAAATGCCATTCTACCCAAAGCAATTTCAGATTCAATGCAATCTCTACTAGAATTCTAACATTTTTCATAAAATTAAAACAAATAAAACTAAAATTTGTATGGCACCACAAAAGAACCCAAATAGCTAAAGAAATCATGAGAAAGAACAAAACTGTAAGTATCACAATTCCAGATTTCAAAATAGACTATAAGACTATAGTAATCAAAACAGAATAAAAATAGACATATAGATCAATAGACAGAATAGGGACCCCATAAATAAATCCATGCTTATGTGGTCAGTTAATCTGTGATATAGGAGGTAAGAAAATACAAGGGAAAAAAAATCTCTTCAAATGGGTGCTGGGAAAACTGGACAACTACATGCAAAAGAAAAACTGGACCACTTCCTTACACTATATGCAAAAATATACTCAAAATTCATTAAAGATCTATACATGAGAACTAAAATGTAAAACTTTTAAAAGAAAAGATGGGCAGTAATTTTTTAGATATATATAGGCTGTAGAAACATTTTTCTAAATACATCTCCTTAAGGCAAGGGAAATAAAAGCAAAAAACAAAAACAAAAACAAAAAACAAAAAAATTGGAACTATTCCAAAATAAAAAGCTTTTGTACAGCAAAGGAAACAATCAACAAAACAAAAAGACAACCTACAGAATGGGAGAAGGTATTTGCAAATGATATATCTAACAAAGGGTTAATATCCAAAATATATAAAGAACTTATGCAACTCAATTCCCAAAAAAACCCCACAAATAATTTGATTAAAAATGAACATAGGGCCTGAATAGACATTTTTCCAAAGAAGATGAATAGATGGCCAATGGACACATGAAAAGTTGTTCAACACCACTAATCATTAGGACAATGCAAATCAAAATCACAATGAGATACCACCTGATACCTGCCAGAATGCTTAAAATAAAAAATACAACAACTAACAAGTTCTGGTGAGGATATGGAGAAAAAGGAACCCTCATGCACTGTTTATGGGAAATAATTTGGCACAGCCACTGTGGAAAACAATATAGAGATTCTTCAAAAAGTTAAAATAGGATCCAATAATTCACTATTGGGTATTATCCAATGGAAATGAAAACACTAATTTAAAAAGATACATGAACCTTTATGTTTATTGCAGAATTATTTACAACAGCCAATTTATGGAAGTAACCAGAGTGTTATTGTGTGATTTCATTTATGTATGAAATCTAAAAAACAAGAATGAATCAACAATCAACAAACAAAAAGTATAAACAGACCCATAAATGCAGAGAACAAACTCATGGTTGCCAGAGGGACACAATTTGGGGCATGGGCAAAAATTAGTGGAAGAGAGTGCAAGATATAGCCTTCCAGTTAAGGAATGAATAAGTCATGGGAATAAAAGTTGCAGCATAGTGAATGCATCATGTAGTATTGTATGGTGACAGATGGTAGCTACACTGTAGTGAGCAGAGCGTAAGGTATAAACTTGTCCAATTATTATGTTGTACCCATGAATCTAATGTAACATTGTGTGTCAACTATATTTCAATAAAATAATAAATAAGAAAGAAATGTATGCAAAAAAACTAGCACATGTTCATACATTCACATTGAGAAGAAAATAATATCAAAATAATTAGCAACAGATTGTGTCTGATTTATATTCATTTTCAATTATTTTTAATTGTTTTCAAGTATTATATAAATTTTACTAGAAATGAATGTTATATATAACTTTTGGTAAAAGAAATTAAACTCGTATTCTGGAAAGAATAACACACTAAAATCAATGAGTGGCGTGTGTGTGTGTGGGGGCATATCTGCTTTTATGAGGGGAGTGGGGTCTACTTACCAGTGAATGAAATACACCATGATGTAGATAGTGGGTTCTGCTACTTGAAAAGTTTAATGTCCAGCCTTCAGTGAGGCTGAGAAAGGATATGTCACTGCTTGTTTTGGGGATCAGATAATATCTAAGTTCTTTCCAACCGGAAATTTTTGTGCTTGCTCTTGTTTCTGAAAATATCTAAATGGTGGTTAAATTTTAAGGACTGATTCCCTTGGAAAGAGGTAAACTTCTACAGCCTCTTCATAGTCAAGAATGAATGTTCCTATGGAAATGTTAAATAAAATGATTTCTGGGAGTGCAATGAAATTTGACTTTTGCATTTGTTCCTAACTAGCTAAGTGAGCAATAGATAAAAGATAGTGAAAAGGCTAAAAATCAAATACAGTCTATAATAGACTATATTAGGCCAATATACAGAATTAATATAATATAATATGCAGAATTAAGAAATTTGAGTTGTCTTTTATATTAAAAATAATAATTTTTAATTAAGCAAATATTTGCTTATATAGTTGCTAATATAGCTAATATAGTCTATTATAGACTGTATTTGAAAGAAACTTATTAAGCTAGGTAGATACATAAGTACACTCTTACATATTCAGAAGATCATGCTCTAGGGGAAAAAAGCAAAAGCAGAAGGCAGAGTGTTGGAAAGCACCATAGATGTCTTCCAGTCCGTCATTTTCCAAGTGTGGCTGTAAACTGCCCAACTCTGCCACTCTATAAGCTGCACGACTTGGAGCAAGTTATTAACTTCTCTGTACCATAACTTCCCCTCTGTAAAGTCAGAATTAAAATAAGTGTTGTGAAGATTATATCAGTTAATGTAAATATAGAGCTTAGAATACCTGGCACATAGTAAACTTTAAACAAATATTGTTTGTTGTTATTCTAGGTGTATATAGATGAACTTTAAAAACATTAATATCCTGGGGCACCTGGGTGGCTCAGTCAGTTAAATGTCTGCCTTCAGCTCAGGTGATGATCCCAGGGTCCTGGGATGGAGCTCCACATTGGGCTCCCTGTTCAGTGGAGCCTCTTTCTCCTGCTCCCTCTGCCTGCCAGTCTTGTGCTTTCTCGCTCTGTCAAATAAATAAATAAGGTCTTTAAAAAAAAAAAAAAATTACTGTCCATACATTTAATGGGCATTCAAAAATATATAACTGTCTCATTAAATCTGAAATTATATGGATAGTATTCCTTGAGATCATTTATGGTATGACATAAAGTTAAAAATATTAATTTGGGGGGCTCTAAACATTTAAATTTAATTATGACAGAAAGGAAAATGCTGTATTCTGCATCAAACATTTTGAGAAGCAAATGCATATGAAATAATTGTATAATACACTATTAGATCACTATTAGATGGTATCCAGCTTTTGAAAAAAGGACTAATGGGGCCTTGGTGGCTCAGTGGGTTAAAGCCTCTGCCTTCGGTTCAGGTCCTGATCTCAGGGTCCTGCGATCGAGGCCCACATCGGGCTCCCTGCTCAGCACAGAGCTTGCTTCCTCCTCTCTCTCTGCCTACGTCTCTGCCTACTTGTGGTCTCTCCCTCTGTCAAATAAATAAATAAAATCTTTTTTTAAAAAAAGAAAAAAGGACTAAGATTATTTGTACGATCGAGAGAACCTCTTTGTTAGAGTGACTCTGAACAATATGCAGAATTAAGAAATTTGAGTTGTCTTTTATATTAAAAACAATAATTTTTAAATAAGCAAGTATTTGCTTATATGGTTACAGGTATATATTGCAAAAATCATGCTGGTGATAAACAAAGACTTAGGTATAATGATCTCACTTAACAAATGAGGAAAATGAGGCCTATAGAGGAAAAGAGTGATTATATAGGAAGTTAGAGGCAAAGAAGGTGAGGATCTAAATCAACTGATTCCAATTTCACTGCTTTTGCAACCTATTCTTCTAAGTTTTCATTCCCCTTCTTATCCACACTTTGACTTTAACTCTCATACACACACAGTCAAAAGCTCACTTTCTTCAGAGTTCCCTTTCTCCCCATTCCATGCCACTCATGCTATAAAGAAAATTTATTTGCATGGCTTTAATAACTAGCCCTAAGCTTTAACTCTGGCAGACAAAATGAAATTATTTAGTCCAAATGTGACAAATAAGTCAAGTGTCATTAATTAAAGACTAAAAATAAAGCAAGTAGTATGTTTAAGTGAAATGGAAGGCAAGAAATAACTCTACTCAATATATTTCATGCATGAGAAGCATTCAAGTCAATGCTGGGTTTGAGCCTCTGTTGGAGATAGGAAGAAATCATGTCAGGAATTTGCACTGGTTAAAGGAGAAGAGCTGCAAGAAATGAAAGTCCTTGGCCATTAAACTGAGCTTTGGATAGTGAAATGATGAAAAATGTGACTACATGAATGTCATACAAAGATTAATTATTCATAAAGGTCACATTTTTCATTCAAGCAGCTACTATCTAGTGAAGGTAAATAAATACTTACAGTACAGTGAGGAAGTAAATAAATAATTGTGGTATAGTGACATTGATATAATAGAAATATTTAAGGCTCAAGGAGATAATTAACTTTGTCCAGAAGTTAATAGAGGTTATATAGATGAACTGACACTTGAGTTGAATCTTAAAGGATAAGTAGCATCTTCTTGGTGGATAACCTAGAGGAAGAACAACCTAAGCTGAGGGGAGGACAAGTGTAAACACAGTGAAAGCTGGATGCAGTTAAGACACTGCAAATAATTCAATATGGTTGGATCATAGTGTGTTCATAATAGTAAATAGCAAGACATTAAGAAGTAAAAGCAGATGAAGATACTTATCCATGCATTCATTAGGTTAACCATTATTCTTGTATGGCTGATGTATAATCTGCTAGTTCACTCAATGTTGAAAAGAGAAAAGATCCGTGGTGAAGGTTATAGGAATATAAATGTAGTCTATGTAGTAATTGGAATAGCACCTCATGAAAAGTTGGACAAGCTGCTTTACTGGTTTCACTGTAACTTTGAACAGACTGACAAAAAGCAACAGATGGAAATAAGCATTTATTTCACCATTTTCCATGTAGATACAATATAGGTCTTATTACTGACTCACTTTGAGAAGTTTGAGAAGAGCAGGTACTAAGAGTGAGCACTTTAATATCATAAAACAAAAGGAACAAAGTTGCCCACCAGATAAGAGTCCCTAGATGATGCCTATGTACTTTGTTGATTAGGCTACATTTCTGACAACAATTCTTTTAAGATTAAGATTCTTATTTGCTGGCCCTAACGGATAGGTGCAAACAGGTATAATCACAGAAGGGAAGATGTAATGGCTCCAAAAATGACTCATTGAACCCATAGTCTTCTGCCAAAAAAATTGTAGAAATCATTCCTGAGATTTTTTTCTGTGCCATTATCAAAATTAATTCCTCAAATTCCCCCAAATACTTCAAGTATTGCTTTCTAATAACTCATTATCATACTTTTTTTTCTTTTCTGTGTGACGGACAGTCAAATAGTATAGTTTTCTTTGAGGGGAAAATAATGTTTTAAAATTTGCACCCACCAAGAGGGAATCATTCATTTTTACCTTACTATTTAAGGATAAGGCTCTTCAACACTCTAAAAAAAATGTAGTCTGTATAGCAGTAAAAGTACTGTTTCCCTTTCCCTCTCATCCTACTCTTATCTTTGGTATGGTTCTGACTTGTACATTGCATGCATTTTTAAAATATTTTATGTTATAAAATCTAATAAAAAGTGTCTGAACGTTTAAAAAAATTAATTCCTGTATGGTTAATATACGGCATTAAATTAGTTTCAGGTGCACAATATAGTGATTCAACAATTCTATACATCGCTCAGTGCTCATCATGATAAGTGTCCTTTTAATCCCCTTCACCTGTTTCATCCATACCCCAACCCACCTCCCCTCTAGTAATCATCAGTTGATACTCCGGGATCGAGCCCCGCATCGGGCTCCCTGCTTGGCGGGAAGCCTGCTTCTCCCTCTCTCACTCCCCCTGCTTGTGTTCCCTCTCTGGCTGTATTTCTCTCTGTCAAATAAATAAAATTAAAAAAAAAATTAAACCCATTCCAAAAGCACTAAATTTATTCCTCTCTCCCACTGACATTTTAGGTATACAGAGTCATATTTTACATTCTTTTATTTTGTGAGTCCTTTGGTTTCTATATACTTAATTTTACTGCTTTATGCTTCCTTCTTTCCTTAATCCTTTCTACTCAAAGGGCCCTTTAACATTTCTTGTAAGGCAGGTTTAGTGGTCATGAATTCCTTTAACTTTGGTTTGTCTGGGAAACTCTTTATCTCTCCTATCCTGAATGATAGCCTTGCTGGATAGAGTATTCCTGGTTATAGGTTTTTATCCTTTCAGCACTTTGAATATATCATGCCACTTTCTTCTAGCTGCAAAGTTTTTGCTGAAAAATCAGCTAATAGCTTTATGGAGTTTCCTTTGTATGTGACTGCTTTCTTCTCTCTTGCTGTTTTTAAAATTCTCCCTTTGTCTCTTCTTTTTGCCATTTAATTACAATGTGTCTTGGGTTGATTTGGGGGGGATTTCTTTCTTTTTGTCTTCTGGATCTGGGTTTCTGTTTCTTTTTCCCCAGATTCAGAATATTTTCAGCTATTAATCCTTCAAATGCATTCTCTGCTCCCTTTTCTCTCCCTTCTCCTTCTGGGATCACTCTAATGTTAATGTTATTGCACTTGATGATGCCACTGAGTTCCCTAAGTCTATTTTTATTTTTGGTTATTATTTTTTCTCTCTTTTGTTCAGTTTGATTGCTTTCCATTACTCTTTCTTCCAGGTCACTGATTCATTTTTCTGCCTTCTCTAGCCTACTATTTATTCCATCCATGGTGTTTAATATAGTTACTGGGTTCTTTATCTCTGATGGGATCTTTTTTATGTTTTCTATCTCTTTGTTTAGCTCTCTTTCTGTCCTGTTACTTCATTTACAACACATCCCTCTATATCCTCATTTTGTCTAACTCTTTGTGTCTGTTCCTATGTGTTAAGAAAGTCAGCTATGTCTCTTGCTCTTGAAAGTAGTGGCCTTATGAAGAAGAGGTTCCATAGTGCCCTGTGGTGCAAATTCCCCTGTTCATCAGAACCTGGTGCTTAAGAGATGTCTCCAGCGTGTGTTACATGCACCCCCATGTTGTGGCTAAGCCACTTATGCCTTTAGTCCAGTTGTCTGCAGTGGCTCTTTTTGTCTGTTGTGGGCAAGGTTTGGTTGCTGTGTTTTTAATAGACTAAGCTAGGGTTGCCTTGGATTTGAGCTGAGTCAAATCAGGCATTTACCAGAGATGCAGTAACACAGAATTGCAGGACACTTTGCCTGTGTTGCCCTGAGAAGCTTTCATTGGTGGGTGGAGGCAGTCAGACCCAATATCTGTCCCCTGCCCACAGCTGAGGGTACAGCCCATCTTGTGTATATGCTTCTCTTCCCCTCTCCATAGGGCAGGAGACACTTTGGAGGTGGTGAGTGCTTCTTCTGGGGCTGCTTGCACACTGCTAGGCTTGTGGTACCACCGTAGATGGACTCCTGTTAAGGGCATGTTGGAAAAGGGGAGTCCATAGAAGAATGCAGGAATGGAGAACAATGAACCAGGAAGGTCCATTATGGTCCATTGTAGGAGGGGATCTGCTGCCTCCTGGGAAAACTTATGCCCAGGCAGAGGTGTAGGGGGAAGGTCCACAAAAGAGTGCTGGGGCAGGACATGCTGTTAGTAAGTCAGGTGAAAATTGTTCATGCTGCACTGGTTCCCACAGTTTTCCTTGTATCTAGACTGGGATTTGGGAGAAGGAAATCATTCCCATCAGCTCTTTTGTTCTTAGAGAAGTCTCTCAAAGATCTCTGACCCTCCAATACCTGCTCTGAGATTAGCAAAAATATCTTCCCATATATTCCAGGCATTTTTGCACTGCAGCTTCCATGCTGCATCTCACTGAGGCTGTGTCTTGTGCTGTATCTTTAAGGGTGGGGACTCAGTTTCCTATCACCCCTACAGCTCTTCCAAAGCTAGGCCTGCTTATTTTTAAAGTTCCAGGTGTTAAGCCCTGCTGATTGTAAGAACTTATGAAGTTAGGCCCCTCTGGTTTTCAAAGCCAAATCTTATGGGGATTCTTCTTACCAGTGAGGGACCCCATTCCTAGGGTGCCTGCTCTGGGGTCTGTTCCTCTCCCCTCTTTTTGCCTGTGGCATCACTCCCTCCTGTAGACAGTCCTGTAGGTCCATTTAGCTCCCTCTCAACTGCATCTCCACCCTTTCTATCCTCTTCAATGTGACTCTTCTTTATATTTAGCTGTGGAGAGTCTGTTCTGCCAGTTTTCAGGTCATTTTCTGGGTTATTTACATTGCTGTGGGCATTATCTAAGTGTATCCATAGGATAAAGTGACCCTAGGATCTTCCAACTCTGCCATATTCCCCCACTTCTGAACATTTTTTAACCATTTAAAAATGCCTGGCTATTTTTAAAAATGTGAGCAGATTATTAATCCAGTACCCTGAGCACTTACAAGTTTGAATACTTATATGCTACCTACGTAGGTACCCATGAGCTTTTCAATTTGCACACAAAACTGTTCTTCATTTCCAGTTCTAAATTCTAGGGGTATTTACTTCTATATTGATACCTGACTATGACATTAATCTCTCTGCATACAAGCAGTTTTTATGAAGCTAAGGACTATAATATATACTTTATACTTTCATATGTAAACCTTTCTAAAAAATACAAACACATTTAGAGACATATCCAGTGGCCTTATTTACAATGATTCCCTTTTCTTTTTAACTCCATAGATGCCTGCACTTACCCACAGACTTACATTTGTTTCTTACTATCTATATTTATAATTTTCAATTTGCTAGGTTCCTGGTAATGTTAAATGAAACCCATTTAGCAGGGTGTTATAAATTTCTCAGTGGTCTATCTATCTCTAGATTAATATTGGCAGGAATATATTTGCTTAAGAAGTAGTAAGAGTACAAGAAAAGATGGAATTTATGATGATGTTACCTAAAACAACATTCTTTAATTAAAAAAAAATGATAAGAGGGGTGCTTGGGTGGCTCATTTGGTTATATGCCTGGCTCTTGATTTTGGCTCAGGTCATGATCTCAGGGTCAAGCCCCATGATATCAAGCCCCGTGTTGGGCTTTGTGCTCAGCAGAGAATCTGCTTGAGATATTCTCTCTCTCTCTCTCTCTCTCTCTCTCTCTCTCTCTCTCTCTCCCCTTCTCCCCTTTAAAATAAATAGATACAATATTTTTTTAAAAAACTATCTTAACAACTATCATAACACAATTAGTAGATATGTTCATTGAATGCTTACAGTGAGGTAAGGCATTCTTCTAGGTGTCTTAAATGTAAAAAACTCATTTATTTCTCACAAAGGCCCATTAGGTAGATGCTACTGTTTTTCCCTTTTTTAAAGATGAGTGCACTTATTTTGATGAGTGTTGAGAAATGTATGGAATCGTTGAATCATTATATTGTACACTTGAAACTAACATAACACTGTATGCTAATTATACTTGAATAAAAAAATAAAGATGAGGCAACTGAGGAGCATAGATTTTAAATAAATTGCTGACAGTCACATAGGAAGTAAGCAACACAGCTATGATTCAAATCTACATAATCTGGTTATACAGTTTGTGCTTGTATTGTTAGGGTTCTCCAGAAAAAACTAAGAAAAGGAGAGAAGGACAGAAGGGGGAGCATGGAGGGCAGAGAAAGTGTTATAATTAATTGGTCCACAGAATTATGGAGGTGGGCAAGTCCCAAGATCTGCAGGGTGAGTTGGCAAGCTAGAGACTCAGGAGAATGAATGTCTTAGTTCTAGTTAAGTATGAAAACCTTCAAACTAGAAGAGCCAATGGTGCAGTTCCCATCTAAAGGCTGGCAGACTCAAGACCCAAGAAGAATCAATGTTTCAGTTGCAGTCTGAAGGCAGAAGAAGAGCTAATGTCCTGGTCTGAAAGTGTTCAGGCAGGAATAAATCTCCCTACCAGAGAAAGGGTCAGGCTTTCTTTCTTTTTTTTTTTTTCAAGCCTTCAATTGATTGGATGAGGACCAGCCACACTAGGGGGAGGGGGGAGGGCAGCAGTTACTTTACTCAGTTAATCAATTTAAATGTTAATCTCATCCACAAACAAGTCTACAGAAACACTTTGAAAAATGTTTGTCTAAATATCTGGGCAGCCTATGGCTCAGCCAAGTTGACACATAAAATTAACCATCACAATACTCTTAACTACTCTTCTTATATTTCATAATTATATGATATCCCAATAATGAAAGCTGATAGATATATATTATCCCATTTCAAAGCATTGGGATAGGTAATCATAAAACAAATATCCAAATACTTTGAAACCAGTTCATCTCCCAACTATCTTAAGTCAGATTTCTGACATAAAAATCATGGCCAAAAGCAATAAGAAATTTGGTTTTATAGGTTTTCAGATGCTAAGAATCCATGTTCCCTAGCAACACTGTTTAGATCCACATGAAGAAACTTTCCAATACCATTTATAGCAAGTTTTTTCCCTTCTTACATTACTACTTTACTCTAAACTTGTGATTACTAAAGAAAAAAATGAGCTTTAAATTTTTAAGTAATGTTTCTGAGAGAACATCATGATGTTCAACCAAAATAAATGTTCATAATATTGCTTAGGCTTATTTAAAATTCTGTAGGGCCTCACTTAATTTTTCTCTCACAGCTACACTGATTTTATATGTGTTTTATTACAAATGGTTATTAGAATTGTGTTACTAGCAATGAGAACATTAGTGATTTTCTTGAAATAAAATGAACAAACTATAAGTGCTTTTATCTATATTCTACCCTATGTGTATAAATATGTAGGTACATATTTATTTATATGTAAGTGACTAGATACATATGTGTTTATGTAAATTTTTGCATATACATATATGCATGTATATACATACATTAAGATGTACTACTTGATCCCTAATGGCAAGATTCATACTTTGTAGTTTCTACTTTGAAAATCCGGTCCCAAGCAAGACTTTCAGCTAATATCAGACTTCATAGGGCCATAAAGATTAGCGAGTTATTATCAGAGGAATACACGAATGTTTCAATATGTGGAAAACTCTTAATGTCAACAGAATAAAGAAGAAAAGCATATAATTATCCTAATAGGTGTTTAAAGTGCATTTGATAAAATTCCACACTCATAAGATTAAAAAGTAAACATTTAAGAAGCTATATAGAGAAGATAATATCATTAAACTGATACAAATTTTTCTAAAACAAACAGCAAATATGTCACTGTTTCTATTAAAAAATACTATGTCCTGACCAATGCAATAAGATAAGAAGAAGAACTAGGAGGCATAATATTTGAAGAAGAAAACATAAACTGATACTATATGTGGTCTATAAGGTTATATTCATAGAAAATTCAAAAAAGCTACAAACTGTTAATTTTAGTAAAGTTACTAGGTATAAGATTGATATACAAAGCAAATGGCATTCTTATGTACCATTTCACATTATGAAATAACCTTCTTTCACAATAGTAACAAATCTATAAATTACCTCAGCATAAATCTAATAAAAGATGTGCAAGAGTTTTGTGGGGTGAAAAAAAAACAGGACATATTTTTTTTTTAAAGATTTTATTTATTTGACAGAGAGAAACACAGCCAGAAAGGGAACACAAGCAGGGGGAGTGAGAGAGGGAGAAGCAGGCTTCCCGCCCAGCAGGAAGCCCGATGTGGGGCTCGATCCCGGGTCTCTGGGATCATGACCTAAGCCGAAGGCAGTCGCTTAACCAACTGAGCCACCCAGGCGCACCCAGGACATATTTTTTTAAATATTAAAGATGTGAATAAATGAAGCAGTAAATCATACAAAGTGCTCTGATTCACTAACATGGAGATCTCAATTTAAACTATAAAGCACTGTAATATTACAAGATTTTTATGGGATTATAAAATTAATGAGAAATAACAGAACCAAAATAAGTCAAAATGATTTTGAAAAATATGAGAGGATTTGCCTTGCCAGATACCAGATATTAACATGAAACTACAGTAATTAGGATGATGTAGAATTAAAGCAGAAATAGACAAAGTGATGATGACATGGAAAAAGGAGCTTAGAAGCATAAATAGAAATTTAAGGATAAACACATGTGTAGCATCTATTCAGCATAAGAAAATAGTATTTTATAATATTTGCTTAATTAAAAAAAATAAAGCCTCTTATAAACCTCTTCACCAATCCAGTTTATAGACAATGATAAACAACAAATTTAGGAATGGAGGTAGGAGAAATTAATTAGAAAGTAATGCATAAGGAGCTTCAAATGTATCTATAATATATTATTTCTTGATCATCTGAAGCAAATTCATAAATCTGTGTAGTGAGTGTTTGGATTCTTATTCCTCTATACTTTTCTATAGAATTTTAATATTTAACTCTGTTTTAAAGAAGTTAATGTAAAAATGAGTTAAACCATCACCTTCAAGTGCAAATATGGTTAAACACAATCATATTAATGCATTGCCAGCAGAAGGTAACTAGGTCGATAAAGAGTAAGGGTTAGTTGATGCTGAACTGTTTGAAATACTAATGGTCGAATTCTTCCATAGGAAAAAGTACTGAACCAGTGATTGAGAGGCACAGGTTCTCTAATCTCAACTCTTCAGTAAGTTGGCTATGTGACCTGAAGCAAGAATTAGCCTCTTGAGAACTTGCCTTCCATTAGAATTAAATAGAAATGTTGGGCTAGATCATCTTTGAGGTAACAACCCCACTTGCACTTGAGATTGTTGAGGAGTAGAACACAAGGAATAATAAAACAGTGAAAATTTAAGAACTGCTTTATCAACAGCTCCACATGAATACCCTATAACTTTTAGTGAAGAACTTCAGGAAATTCTGTATTGGAATTCAAGACTAAGGCCTCTTGTTCTTCCTGCTTTGCCCCCACACTATTCTCCAAAGATCTGAATTATGGGTCAAAAAATATAAATTATGGCTCCAGCAAACTACTGTGTGTCAATAAAATGTTCCATAAAATAGAGTCCCCTAAGGTATGGTTCAATTTGAGTTATGGAAATAGAAGCTAAAGAGAAATAGACTTTAACTTGACAAGGGAAGGTGTTTTACCAGCTATGTAGGCTTTCATTAAAAGAATTCACTTTAGGAAGAAATGAGTTCTTCATTACTGGAATCTGAATATTGTATGGCAGGGAAATTGCCTGATGATTTAAGTCTTCAGTGGAGAACTGGACTAGTGATTTTTTTTTCTTACCAGACCCATATGGCTTTTTACTTTTTAAAAAATTATTATTAACATATAATGTATTATTTGCTTTAGGGGTACAGGTCTGTGATTCATTAGTCTTAATCAATTTACAGCACTTATCATAGCACATATCCTCCCCAATGTCCATCACTCAACCATCCCACTCTTCCTGCCCGCTCCCCGCCCCAGCAACCCTGAGTTTGTTTCCTGATGTTAAGAATCTCTTATGGTTTATCTCCCTCTCTGGTTTTGTCCTGGACTAGTGATTTTTAAGATCTATTCCTACTTGACTCCAGGAAACTTGTCTTGATTTTTCAAACTTTCTAAAGTACTGCTATATGTAGAGAAAATCTCCTAAGATAGAGATTTGACTTTTGAATTTAGTGGTAGACTATAACTTAGTTTCCCAAGAAAAAATTTTGATAAACAAGAATTCCTTTTTAGGTTTGTATTTCTAAGGACTCTAAGAGTCTGAACCTCTATATTGCATCTCTTTCTTTATGACTGCAAGGAACTACTTCATTTAGATCTATGATATTCCTACAGGACTTCATCCCATTGGTAGGAGGCACCACCATTCTAGGTAAACAGTAATTTGAGACTGTTATGTCATCTAAAGCTTTTGCATTCAGTCTAGTGATAATGCTTGTTACGCAAGTCAAGGAATTAGAAAACAATTTAATTTCATTTAAATTATTATCAGCAGAAAATATACAATATGTAAAGTAGGTACATTATCTTTTTTATTAATTCAAGAGAGTCTGAAACTACAAATTCACTGCTAAAGAGTAAAGATGACTTCTTAGCAAATTTAGAGATGAATAAATTAAAACAAACTACTAACCCAAAATATTTCATATATTGTAAGTGACCAGTGACAGACATATCCTCAGAATCTATGATAGACTAAGATCACTCAGAAAATCAGGCAAAACTCAATTATCTGTTGATATATGAGCTCAGGGTAGCATAGAAAAAGTATATTGTTAGAATCCAAAATATCTCATTTCATCCATTCTTGTCAGTCTGTTTTTGAGCCAAACCTCTGTCAGCAATAACAACATTGTCACACTGAAATTTCACCTTTTCTCTCACTCTTTCTGAGAGCCAAAAATGAGTAAAAATAATAGTAAGAGGGAAAGAGAAGAGCCAAGAATCAAGTGCTTGGAAAAGCAAGAAAGAACCTACTGCTCAAATGAAATCTACCCACATAAGAATGCCTTCCCTGGATCCTATATTTACAATAGTCTCCATCTTCTTCTACTTTGTTTATTTTTGTTTGAATTCTTTGAATACTTTTGTATTGTCTACTTACCTCTCTTAACTGAGTACAGGCACCTGTGTGATTAATTGTTGGAACCCCGGGGTTTAAAACAATGTTAGCCTGTAGTATACTCTCAATAAATATTTGTTTTAGGTAGTAGATATAGATCATAGTGTTATAGATAATAGGTGATTAGAGCCCCAAGTATGAAGTTTATTAAGAAAATATTGAGCCTGGGTGGCTCAGTTATTAAACGTCTGCTTCCAGCTCAAGTCATGGTCCCAGTGTCCAGGGATCAAGCCCCACATCAGGCTTCCTGCTCAGCAGGAGGCTTGCTTCTCCCTCTCTCACTCCTCTTGCTTGTGTTCCCTCTATAGCTGTGTTTCTCTCTGTCAAATAAATACATAAAATCTTAAAAAAGAAAAGAAAAGAAATATTTAGAATAGGTTGTTTTTCTTCCAGAAACAGAAAACTAATCTGAGATAAGTGGTCAAACAGACAGAACCCACATTTCATCTGTGATGGATTTTCTAAATTTAGATTTTTAAGGCAAGTTCATGACTTCCAATAATATGTATGACCTCCTCATATAACAAGTATAATATTTTAGATAAGCTGTAACTGAAATATACATTTTCAATGGTGAGGCTGGCTTGGAGGTTGCTCTGTTGCCACATGTATTATGTGACTTTCTTTCAGAACATGACCATGCTGACCAGTGTGTTCATTAGCAAAATTTCTTAATAACTAGATGGCCTTTCTGCATATTTCTCAGAAACAAATTTTTTTTTTATTGTTACTAAAATTTTTTTTTCCAGTGTTCCAAGATTCATTCCCCATTCCCCACACCCAGTGCTCCACACTTTAGGTCTCCCCAGTACCCACCACCAGGCTCTCCCATCCCTCCACCCCCCTCCCTCCAACTCCCTCAGTTTGTTTCTGTGTCCAAAGTCTCTGTTGTTTCATTTCCCTCCCTAGATTACCCTAGTTCCCATTTACTTTCCTTCTCCCACTGTCCTCCAGTTTACCCCTCATGCACTGCAAGTAAGTGAAAT
>PITA01000870.1:27155-118441 GCA_004023965.1 Spilogale gracilis
TGACTTTCTCTTCTTGGCTTATTTCACTCAGCATAATCTCTTCCAGTCCAGTCCATGTTGCTACAAAAGTTGGATATTCGTCCTTTCTGATGGAGGCATAGTATTCCATTGTATATATGTACCACATCTTCTTTATCCATTCATCTGTTGATGGGCACCTTGGCTCTTTCCACAGTTTGGTGATTGTGGCCATTGCTGCAATGAACATTGGGGTGCATATGGCCCTTCTTTTGACTACATCCGTATCTTTGGGGTAAATGCCCAGTAGTGCAATTGCAGAGTCATAGGGTAGCTCTATTTTTAATTTTTTAAGGAATCTCCACACTGTTTTCCAAAGCGGCTGCACCAGTTTACATTCCCACCAACAGTGTAAGAGGGTTCCCCTTTCTCCACAGCCTCTCCAACACTTGTTTTCTGTCTTGTTAATTTTGGCCATTCTGACTGGTGTAAGGTGGTATTTTAGAGTGGTTTTGATTTGAATTTCCCTGATAGCTAGTGACGCTGAACATTTTTTCATGTGTCTGTTAGCCGTTTGTATATCTTCTACAGAGAAGTGCCTCTTCATGTCTCCTGCCCATTTTTTGATGTGTTCATCTTCTTTTTGGGTGTTGAGTTTGAGTAGTTCTTTATAGATCTTGGATACCAGCCCTTTGTCTGTAGTGTCATTTGCAAATATCTTCTCCCATTCTGTGGGTTGCCTCTTTGAGAAACAAATATTTGAATCCAATTAGTTAAAGAATATGATAGCTGATCTTTTCTGTACCTCTCATGGCACTAGATTTTAAGTCCCTATGGAATTTAATATTGTAGCTTTTAATGTCATGTCCACTTTCAGCATTATTTGGATTACATAAAATGTGTTTTATTGATTAGATGAGTGACAAGAAGGAAGGCCAAACCAAATCAGAGCCCAGTGCAGGGTTCAATCTCACAGTTTGTATCCACAACTTTATAATTTATGTAAGAGAGGAGAAGCCAAATCTATATTGTCAAATTTGACTCTGAGTTACTTAACAAAGTGGACCTTTTTGTTTGAAATATTTGTTAGGTGACACTAGAAAAGCCATGGAATGGAAGGGAATTAAAGATTATTAGATGAAATTATTTTCTTTTAAAACCACTATAATAATTCATATGCCTGGCACATTAATGGAAAACAGTCATACTTATTCTTCACTCAATTCCTGCTTAAAAATCTATATATAGCTCCCATTGACCTCTGAATACTACTTTCAAAGAGAATCAGAAAATACTTTAATTGAGCTTTCTTAACATTGATAGCTAAATAACATGAAATAGTAAGTCTGCTATTGTCTTATTGAAAGACAAAAGGATACATTCTTTTGTATTATACATGTGTGCCCAAGAGAAGAATATATAAAACACATTTTAGAAAATAGTTTTATATCTTTAATACATAAAAGAGCTTACTTAAATAACACTGTGACAAATTTCCTGGTAAAACAAACAATTCTTTTGTTATGCAAATAACTACACTACATTTGTTCTAAAAAATCCGATTTTTACATATGAGGTCTCTTCATGGTGAAATAAATCTGGATTGTTGTCCCATTGGAAAAAGAATCTTTGCATCAGTAAACACCATGTGACTCTCTTTTGTGTATAGAAACTGACACAGTTAAATACTAATGACATTCTTCACAACCATTCTCTGTTTCTGACCAAAAAAACCCCCACTTTCATTGCACATGTTTCTTAGACCCAAAACTGGGGTGCCTGATATGCCCTCCAACTCCACTTGAGCAGATTCTGCCTTTTTATTTATTTATTTATTTATTTATTTATTTATTTATTTATTTAAGAGAAAAGGAGTATGGAAATGACAGAGGGAGAGGCAGAGAGAATCACAAGCAGGCTCCATGCTCAGAGAAGAGCCCAGTGCAGGGTTCAATCTCACAACCCTGAGATCATGACCTGAGTGGAAATCAAGAGTCAGTGGCTTTCAGGGAAATGCAAATCAAAACCACAGTGAGACAGCATCTCACACCAGTCAGCATGGCTAAAATTAACTCATCAGGAACAACAGGTGTTGGTAAGAATGCAAAGAAAGGAGAACCCTCCTTTGTTGTTGATAGGAATGCAAGCTGGTGCAGCCATTCTGGAAAACAGTGTGGAAGTTCCTCAAGAATTTGAAAATAGAGCTACCCTATGACTCAACAATCACACTACTGTGTATTTACCCTAAAGACACAAATGTAGTGATCCAAAGGGGCACGTGCACCTGAATGTTTATGGCAGCAATGTTTACAATAGCCCAACTATGGAAAGAACCTAGATATCCATCAACAGATGAATGGATAAAGAAGATGTGGTATACACACACACACACACACACACACACACACACTGGAATGCTATGCAGCTATCAAAAAACAAAATCTTGCCATTTGCAATGATATGGATGGAACTAGAGGGTATTAAGCTAAATGAAATTAGTCACAGAAAGACAATTATATGATCTCTCTGATATGAGGAATTGGAGAGGCAAGGGAGGAGGGTCGTGGGGGGAAGGGAGGGAAAAAAGTACATGACGGGACCGGGGAGGGAGACAAACCATAAGAGACTCTTAAGCTGGGGCACCTGGGTGGCTCAGTTGGTTAAGCAACTGCCTTCAGCTCAGGTCATGATCCCAGAGACCCGGGATCGAGCCCCACATCAGGCTCCCTGCTCGGTGGGAAGCCTGCTTCTCCCTCTCTCACCGCCACCCCCCCCCCCGCTTGTGTTCCCTCTCTCACTGTGTTTCTCTCTGTCAAATAAATAAAATCTTTAAAAAAAAAAGACTCTTAATCTCAGGAAACAAAGTGAGGGTTGCTGAAGGAGAGGGGGGTGGGAGGGATGAGATGACTGGGTTATGGACATTGGGGAGGGTATGTGCTATGGTGAGTGCTGTAAATTGTGTAAGTTTGATGATTCACAGACCTATACCCCTGAAACAAATAATACATTATATGTTGATTAAAAAAGAAAGTGGCTTAACTGGCTTAGCCACCCAGGTGTCCCTTTTCCCATCTTTTAAATGCAATCTCCTATTTGGCCTCCTCAAACTGACTTCATTTGATTCTGGTCTTTCCAGTATCTTGCCATTGGTTTATGTCTTTTTCACCTACAACAGTAAACACTTTATTCAGGTACTATTGAACAGTTGTCATTTTTTAATGAATTTTGGTATTTCCTATTGACTGTAATGGTTACATTTTCTTTTCGTGTTTATTTTTTCCCAAGAGCTTACCTTTTTCTCTGATTTAAAACTCCATTAGTGTAAAACCAAATCTCTTCAGTTCACTCAGTGGCTAGTTCATACTATATACTAAATTTATTTGAATAAGCCATTGAATGAATAAATATATTATGTACATTTAATACATAAATGTATTTTGTTTTTTAAAAGACTTATCTATTTTAGCGAAAAAAATGCATGGGGAGAAGGGCAGAAAGAGAGAAAGAGTCTCAAGCTTACTCCCTACTGAGCAGTGAGCCTGTCATGGGGCTCAGTCTCATGAGCCTGTCGTGGGGCTCAGTGTCATGATCCTGAGGTTATGACCTGAGCTGAAATCAAGAGCTGCATGCTTGACTGACTGAGCCATGTAACAACTCATAATTGTATTTTAATAAATAAATGGTAAAATCTCTTCTATCATAGGATAAAGTTCTCTGTAATTCTCAAATGGTACACCAAATGCATTACAATACATAATTTCTGATCAGTATCCTCTTGTTTCTATATTGTGTGAATGGTGATTCTACCCATGCATTGAGAAGGGAACTCAGTTTTTCAGTGATTTTTTTTTTTTTTTTTTTTTTTTTTTTTTTTTTTTTTGAGTGGAGGGTCTGGTCAAGGGTCTGGTCACCAAGTAACACTTTTTCATTTTTCCAGTCTTCACATTCATATCCCATTCTCAACCTTAACTACATAACTAATATATATCTAAACTTTTACATTTGTGCATCAACCCAGACCAAGATTCACTCATAGAACAAGCAAAAGTAAATCTATGTCATTTCATCTCCTTCTTACACCTACTAAGATTTTTTGTTTTTCCTACTGAGTTTTAAACACAATGTTTTACTTACTAAAATTCTCCAGAACAGGTGGGCATGAGACTTTGTATTTGTCTCTAGCTTCTTTTTAATGGGAAAGTGATTTCTAAATATGTAAACAAAACAAAATTGTACTGCAACCAAATGTAGATGTTTCAAGAAGTTTATTATAGTAGGCTTTGATATGTTTTTCATATGCAAATCTGAATTTCTGTGATATTCTAATTTCAGTAGATATTCAATAAGTGGAGAAAACAGAAGGCCTGGTGTAATGTGATATCCACATCACGTTTAGTATTGGAATTATAGTTTACCTGTAATTATTTATAATTTGTATCCTTTTGAAACAATGATGAGTTGTGTTTATCATATTTAGCAACCACTCACTGGATTATCTATAGGTCTGTATGAAATCGTTTCAGATCTAATACTTCTGGAATTCTAATACTCTTGATCAGATTTTTAATTTTATTCCTTTAAACAGAGATTTCTTTCCCTCCTATAAATCAACTAAGACATTTTTATTTTCCTAAAGCATACTAACTGACTGGCTATTGCATAGATTTCATCTGTTATGCTGAATCATTCAAATCAGACTTTCGGCATTCAATGTGGGTTGTCTCAAAATTGATTTGAATACAGCCATCTGTATTGACCATAAAGACAAAACTCAATAAACAGATTGGAGGAACTGTGATTTGCTCACCAAGGATGGGAAGAGAAATGTGTTCAGATCATTCACTGTCCTTCTCTAGGAGAAGCAAGAAATCAATAATACAAATTCTCATCACTGGAACTATGTAGCCAGGGGGAAGTCAACACTTAATATTCAAAGGATAATATAATGTGCTTTAAAAAGAGGGAGGGGGGGAAGAAAAAAGATTTTTTAAAAATACTTCCTAGGATAACTTGTTTTATTAGTTAATTAATTCTTTCTTCCTAAATACGGGCATGCATGTAGATATGTCCTAAATACAATCGTCAGATTATGATCTTTGGAAAATTGGGCAACTATTTACTCTGAAAGTTAAATAACTTAAGTTTATATAGTTAACAACAAACAATTATTCAAAGGTAATAGGATAGAAGGTTAAGACCAAGAAAAATTGAAAAGTAATTTGTTTTCATTTGTAGTAGTTTGAAAGGAAAAAAAATAACATACGTGTAGAATGGTTTGCTGTGAAAATTATGCCTTTATTTCATATGTTACTGACATTTTTATGTCTTATGTTAACTCATAAGCTTTCCTTCTCACTCTTCAGAAACTATAAACATGAAATAGAATAAATGGCCTATGGCCAAAATTGCAAAAATAACCAAAAGTTCAGTTATAGCCTTTTGTTTCCAGATCCACAGAGACAAAATTTTTCTACTAACAACTTGTTTTAAAAAACAAAAATGTCTATGAAGATAAAAAACAAGCAATTTTATTCTCATTGCCTGGTTATTAAGAGCCTAGAAAATGGACTTGCAAAAGATAGAGAAACCATTCTTAGTTTTTAATACTAATATTTCCTAACCTTAAAATATACCTTCATGTTTACACAGTGACTGACTATATAGGTTGTGACTAGACAGAGAGGGTTAAGTTGATATCCTATTTTGTACTTGTTATTGTAATGTAGGTGAAATTTTTCATCTTATGTGAGCCAGTTTGATAAAACAGAGAAATAAGAGTCCTGACCCCATGGGATTAATGCAAAGATAAAATGAGAGCAGGCATGTTGCCCAGTGCCTTATACATAAGAAACATTCAATAAATGTTAGCTGCTATAATTAGTTATGAGTTGTTATACAAACATGGTATTGGCTCTCACCCTGGTAACTTTAACTCTAAAACATCTGGAAGGTGCAGGGGAAGTATGAGGGAATGGGTAGACCACCAAGAAGAGCCAAAGGTCTGTCTTCAAAGAGTCCATGTCTAGTATAAAAAAGACACAGACTCCTCTCTCTCAATCTCTCTCTCACCTCTTACCTATTAAAGTAATGTAGGATCATAAAAATGTGGATTAATAATAATAATGATGATGATGATGATTTAAAAAAAAGCAGAGTCTGAACCACAGGGAAACTTGTTTAAAAATCTGGGGATTTAGATTGATCATAGAGAGTTATATTTAAACATGATTACCATGTTGCTAGTGGGAAGCGCTTCTTAGAATAATCAGATTTGAGAAGGCTAATAATAGAACACTAGATCTGTAGTTGCTTCTGAGTCATTTGGCTGAGGAAGGGGAAAGTTAATCCCACCATGAGGCAAAAGTATTGAATGAAGGCCACTTAAGGAGCACAATGGAAAGAGCTTTGTAATTTTCATCATTTCTAGTCTTTGCAATTGTGGTTTTTTTTCCCCTTCAAGCAATCAAAATGATAAAATCTATGATTTCTAGAAGATTTAGGACTTTCTTTTATTATCACCATTGCTCACCACAGTTCCTAGCATATAGTTGGTGCTTAGTATAAATTTAGTGGATTAAATGAATGATAGTTTTGAGTGAGGAAAATAGTAAAGTGAGGAAAATTTGATGTTTATACTATCACAAGAAATCTTGAGATAGCTTTAGGTTTTATACTAATGTTGTATGAGCTTCTTAAGGATAGAATCCTGTTCATATATTTGAAACATGGATAAGATTCCATAAATACACTTTGGTGTTGTTTGTTACTTTAAAAAATCAAGTACATTAATAAAATGCTTTCTAACTACTTTTTCTGTTGTATCAAAATTGTAGCTAATGTCTTCTTTTTAAATCAAATATTACTTTGGAAGTACCTATAATTTTCATGGACCAGAAACTTTCTACTCTTTATATAATGGTTGGGAAAGATTTTATTTTTTTCAAGTGTATTCATTTTCCCAAGATCATGAGCATTTTATCCCCCTCGTATGAGAGCTCTTTTAATCTCTACTAAAAAAGCTAATGAGCCAAATTAAAGTGTGTTTTTTAAAAAAACCTGTATTTCTGAAATGCCATAATCTAGCCCAAAAAGCACAGCTGGCAACCTTAAAGAGAACTAAAGCCTTAAGTGGCATTCAAGTCCCCATAATCTGCCTGGAGAAATAGTTCATAAATAAGTTAATATTATGATATTACACATACTAGTTGAATCTTTACTTAGAGGCACATTTGTCAAATAGTCAATCCCTCATTTGACAAATATTTAGTGTCTGCTTGTCAAAGATACTTTTCAGATTTAGGGATACAAACTGAATAAGACGAGTAAGGTCTCTATTCCTAAAACTTTTATTCCAGAGTTATATAGTCAGATAAGAAGCAGTTAAACAAATGGAAGAGATTAATTTCAGCTGGTAATTACTATTGTGAAGTTTTGTAGAACAATGCTTTGATATAAAGAGATGAGGGGTATTCATCTAAATTGAGTAGTCAGGGAAAATTATCTCTGAGGATATTACTTTTGAGCTGAAACCTGAATGGTGCAAAGGACCCAGCCATGGGGAAATCTGTGTAAAAAGAAAACAACAACACAGAAATGTAAAGATCTTAAAGGGAAAATAATGTTAATTTTCAAAGAGCAGAAAAAATGACACTTTAATCAGAAACCCAGCAGGCTTTTTTTGTGAAATTCAGCTAGACTGATCTTAAATTCACATGTAAATGTAAAGTATGTGGAATAGTCCAAAACAACTTTGGAAAAAACTGAAGTTGCAAGATTCATACTAATTTCAAGACTTATTGTAAAATCATAATCTCTGATATTGGTATGAGTCTAAGTTAAATAAATAGGACAGTGGGACAGAATAGAGCCCAGAAATAGATCCACATTTATATGGCCAGTTGATTTTTAACAAAGATAAAATTTACTGAAGAAAAGACAGTCTTTTCAATAAATATTCCTGTTAATATTGGATGTCATTTAAAAAAATTAATCCATACCTTATTCTATATATGAATTAAATGAATTATAACACAAATGCAAAGCTAAAACTCTAAAATTTCTAGAGGAAAACATAAGAGAAAATTTTTATGACCTTGGGTCAGGCAAAGATGTATCTACAAATGATACCAAAAGTATAGTCCATAAGTGAAATATTTGTTAACTTTGGACTTGATCAAAATTAGAATTTTTGCCTTCAGAAAGACATTGCTAAGAGAATGACAAAACAAACCAGAGTATATTTCCAAATATTATATATGATAAAGGACTAAATCCAAAATATACAAAGAATTCTCAAGTCCCTTAATGAGGAAACAAATGGCTCAACTTAAAAAGTGAGAAAAAGATTTTAACAGAGTCTCCACAGAAGATATGTAGATGTAGGATGTAAATAAGCATATGGAAACATACTCAATGTGATTAGTCATTAGCCTAATACATACATATTATAAAGTTTAAAATTAAAAAAAAACTGATCATACCAAGTGTTGGTGAGAATGTGGAGCAACTGGAACTCTAATACATTGCTGATGGGAATATAAAATGGTATAATCACTTTGGAAAGAAATCTGGCAGTTTTATAAAAAGTCGAACATATACTAGCCATATGGCTTTGCCATTATTCCTAGATATTTACCCAAGAGAAATGAAAGCATATGTCTATACAAAAACCCATAATGAATGTTCATAGCAGCTTTATTTCTCACAGCCCAAACTGGAAATAACCCAAATGTTCACCAAAGATGGATGGATATTGGGGCACCTGGGTGGCTCAGTTGGTTAAATGGCTGCCTTCGGCTCAGGTCATGATCCCAGAGACCCGGGATCGAGCCCCACATCAGGCTCCCTGCTCGGTGGGAAGCCTGCTTCTCCCTCTCTCACACCTCCTGCTTGTGTTCCCTCTCTGGCTGTGTTTTTCTCTGTCAAATAAGCAAATAAAATCTGAAAAAAAAAAAAAGGCTGAATGGATAAACAAATTGCCCTATATCTATACACCAGAATACTATTTGGCAGTAAAAAGGAATGAATACTGGTAGTGGTACATGGATAGGGGTGCAGGGCAGGCCATCCCAAAATGTGCCACACTGGCATACTGAAATTATTTTGAATTGAATCTACCTGGGAAGCAGCCAGTACAAAGACACTCAAACCAACCTCTGTTCCCCTGAAAGCAGGAAATAAATCTCCCATATGAAAGGTACTATCCCTGTAGTTAGAAATAAAAACATATCCCTCTCACCAGAGATTGGGACTTTAAAACGAAGAAATCTGTGGAAACAGATGTTACTTTTTCTTAATCTACTACCTCAGCACAAATTCTGCTTAGAATTCCTTACTAATTAAAACTCCTGTCAATTCTTCACAAATTTATTGTCTCTTTGTCTAAAATGTGTAACAACTACCTGCCATGGTCATTTCTTTGGGCTCTCAATTCCATTATTAGGCCTCCATGTGCACATAAAAAACTTTGGATTTTTCTCCTATCTGTCTCATGTCAACTTAATTCCTAAACCAACTGGAAGAATGTTGGGTATAAGAAGTAAATTTTTCCCTCCCCCACAGATGTAACAACATGGATGAATCTCAAAATGATTATGCTGAATAAAAGAAGCTAGACAAAAGAGGACACACTGTATTATTTCATTACATAAAGTTCCAAAAGGAGTAAACCTATCTATACTGACAGAAAGTAGTTCATTTGATACCTGAGGAATTAAAGGACAGAAGAAGCATGAATGAAAAACTACAGAAGGGAAAAAAAATTGGGGATGATAGATATATCTATTATCTCAATTGTTGTTATAGTTTCATACATGCAGAAAAATGTTAAAACTTATCAAATGGTACACTTTAGTATACTTTAAAAGTGTTCAATCTATTATAGGCTAATTATATCTTTTTTAATGTTCAATTAGTCAACATATAATACACCATTAGTTTTTGATGTAGTGTTCCATGATTCATTAATTACATATAACACCCGGTGCTCATCACCACACCTGCCTTCCTTAATACTCATCACCTGGTTACCCCATTCCCTCTCCCTTCTGTAACCCTCAGTTTGTTCCCAGATTCCAATGTATCTCATGGTTTGTCTCTCTCTCTGATTTCCTCCCATTCAGTTTTCCCTCTCTTCCCCTGTGGTCCTATGCATTATTTTTTATGTTGCACATATGAGGGAAACAATATGGTAATTGTCTTTCTCTGCTTGACTTATTTCACTTAGCATAATCCCCTCCAGTTCCATTCATGTTGATGCAAATTGTAGATATTTATCCTTTCTAATAGCTGAGTAATATTCCTTGATATATATGGACCCCATCTTCTTTATCCATTCATCTGTTGAAGGGCATCTTGGCTCCTTCCAGTTTGGCTATTGTGGATACTGCTGCTATGAACTTTGGGTTGCATGTGCCTCTTCTTTTCACTATGTCTGTATCTTTGGGGTAATACCTAATAGTTCAGTTGCTGGGTTGTAGGGTAGCTCTATTTTTAACATATTGAGAAGCCTTCATACTGTTTCCTAAAGTGGCTGTAGTAGCTTGCATTCCCACCAACAGTGTAATAGTGTTCTCCTTTCTCCACATCTTTTCCAACACTTGTTTCCTGCCTTGTTAATTTTTGCCATTCTAATTGGTGTAAGGTAGTAGTTCAGTGTGGTTTTGATTTGTATTTCCCTGATGGCTAATGATGAACATTTTTCATGTGCCTGTTTGCCATTTGTATATCTTCTTTGGAGAAGTATCTGTTCATGTCTTCTGCCCATTTATTGACTGGATTATTTGGTTTTTTGGGTGTTGAGTTTAAGAAGTTCTTAATATATCTTGGATCCTAGCCCTTTATCCATAATATCATTTGAAAATATCTTCTCCCATTCTGTGGCTTGTGTCTTAGTTTTGTTGACTATTTCTTTTGCTGTGCAAAAGTTTTTTTATCTTGATGAATTCCCAAAAATTCATTTTTACTTTGGCTTCTCTTGCCTTTAGAGACATGTCTTAAAACAAGTCACTGTGGCTAATGTTGAAGAGGTCACTGCTTATGTTCTCCTCTAGGATTTTGATGGATTCCTGTCTCACACTTAAGTCTTTCATCTATTCAGAGTTCATTTGTATATGGTGTAAGAGGATGGTCCAGCTTCATTCTTTTGCATGTGGCTGTCCAATTTCCCCAACACCATTTGTGGAAGAGACTGTCTTTTTTTCCATTGGCTATTCTTTCCTGATTTGTTGAAGATTATTTGACCATAGAGTCGAAGGTCCATATCTGGGATCTGTACTCTGTTCCACTGATCTATGTGTCTTTTTGGGGGCCAATACCATGCTGTCTTGATGATCACAGCTTTGTAATATAGCTTGAAGGTAGGCATTGTGATGCCCCCATCTTTGGGTTTCTTTTTCAACAATCCCCTGGTGATTTGGGGTCTTTTCTTGTACCATACAAATTTTAGGATTGTTTGTTCCACCTCTGTGAAAAATGTCAATGATATTTTCACAGGGATTGCATTGAAAGTGTAGATTGCTCTGGGAAGCTTGGACATTTTCACAATATTCATTCTTCCAAACCATGAGCATGGAATGTTTTTCCACCTCTTTGTGTCTTCATAAGCATTCTGTGTTTTCTAGAATATGGATCCTTTACCTCTTTGATTAGGCTTATTCCTAACTGTCTTATGTTTTTTGGTGCTATTGTAAATGGAATCCACTCTTTAATTTCTATTTCTTCAGTCACATTGTTAGTGTAAGAAATGAAACTGACTTCTGTGCATTGATTTTTATATCCTGCCACATTGCTGAATTGCTGTATGAGTTCCAGTAACTTGGGGGTGTAATCTTTTCCACATAGAGTATCATGTCGTCTGTGAAGAGAGTTTGACTTCTTCTTTGCCTATTTGAATGCCTTTTATTTCTTTTTGTTGTCTGATTGCTGAGTACTATGTTGAACAAAAGTGGTGAAAGTGGGCATCCCTGTCATGTTCCTGACCTTAAGAGAAAAACTCTCAGTTTTCCCCCATTGAGAATGATATATACTGTGGGCTTTTCATAGATGGCTTTTGTGATATTGAGATATGTTCCTTCTATCCCATTATCTTAAAGAGTTTTAGTCAGGAAAGCATGCTGTATTTTGTCAAATGCTTTTTCTACATCAATTGAGAAGATCATATGGTTCTTACTAACATAAGAAGATCTTCTTATGTTAACATGATCTATCATGTTGACTGATTTGCAAATATTGAACCACTGTTGCATCCCAAGAATGAACCCCACCTGGTGATGGTAACTAAACCTTTTAATATACTATTGGAACCTATTGGCTAGGATCTTGTTCAGTATTTTGGCATCTTTGTTCATCAAGGATATGGGTCAGTAATTCTCCTTTGATGGGGTCTTTATCTGGTTTGAGGATCAGAGTAATGCTGGCCTCATAGAATGATTTTGGAAGTTTTCCTTCCTTTTCTATTTTTTGGAACAGCTTCAGCAGGATAGGTATGATTTCTTCTTTAAATGTTTGGAAGAATTCCACTAGGAAGCATCTGGCCCTGGACTCTTGTTTTTTGCGGGGGAGGTTTTAGATTACTCTTTCAATCTCTTTGCTGACTATTGGTCTGTTTAGATTGTCTATTTCCTCCTGTTTCAGTCTTGGCAGTTAATAAGTGTCCAGGAATGCATCCATTTCTTCCAGATTGCCTAGTTTGTTGGCATATAGCTGCTGGTAATAAGTTCTAATAGGGTCTCTATTTCCTTGGTATTGGTCATGTTTTCTCCCCTTGCATTCATGATTTTATTAATTTGGGTCCCTTCTCTTTTCTTTTGAATAAGTCTGGCCAGAGGTTTACCGATCTTATTAATTTTTTCGAAGAACCAGCTTCTAGTTTCATTGATCTGTTCTACCATTCTAGATTCTATTTCATTGATGTCTGTTCTAATCTTTATTATTTCTTTTCTCCTGCTTTATTTTGGCTTTACTTGTGGTTCTTTTTCTAGATCTTTTAGCTAGATCACAAGGTTAGCTTGTGCATTGGGGATTTTTCTAATTTTTTGAAAGAAGCTTGGATGGCTATGTACTTTCCTCTAAGGGCTGCCTTTGCAGTATCGCATATGTTCTAAACTGATGTGTTTTCATTTTCATTGGTTTGCATGCAAGAACTGCTATTATATGTTAATTATATCTTAAGTATATATATATTTAATATTCTCCAGGTATATATATACATATATATATGGAGAAATAGTGAAAGGGAGAATGACTCCGAAAGAAGTCAGAAGGTGGCAGGGGCTGGATCACATAGAACCTTAAAGATCATGGGGAAGAATTTGGACATCATTCCAAGCACAATGGGGAGCCATTGGAAGATTTTAAATGTGTACATGTGTGCTGGGGGTGGGGATAATATGATTTGATTTGATTTATATTTTAGAAAGGTCATCCCGGAGTACCTGGGTGACTCAGTCAGTTAAGCATCTGCCTTCAGCTCAGGTCATGATTCCAGAGTTCTGGGATTGACCCCACATCAGACTCCCTTCTCAGGGAGGAATCTGCTGCCCCTCCCCTTGCTTGTACTCTCTCCCTCTCTCTCAAATAAATAAATAAATCTTTTTCTTTTTTAAGAATAATTATTTGAACTGATACATGAAGAATAAATTAGAGATGGTCAGCAAAGAGACTGGTGAAAAAGGCTTTGCAGTAGTCCTGGCAAGTGAAAACAATAGTTTGAACTAATGTGGCAGGTGTGGAAATGAAGAGAAAGGCATAAGGAAATATGAAATCACTATTCCTGTCTGAGACTCAGCTTACCCAACAAATCAGTTCCATTTTCCTATAGTCCATCTTATTAGTAACCTGTTTTCTAGTTCTAAATTGGGCACAGATGTATTAATACTGGATTAAAGCACCCAGGCTTTATTTTCTCTTTATGGCTACTCAGTTCTTCCTCCCAAAGAGGCTATATAGAATTTGAACATGATCCTGGGGGAAGGGATGGGGTGAAGGGAGAGAAGAAAGATAGGAACTTTAAGAAGAATCTCTTTAGGGATGCTTGGGTGGCTCAGTTGGTTAAGCGACTGCCTTCGGCTCAGGTCATGATCCCGGAGACCCTGGATCGAGTCCCACATCGGGCTCCCTGCTCCGCCGGAAGCCTGCTTCTCCCTCTCTCACTCCCCCTACTTGTGTTCCCTCTCTGGCTGTGTTTCTCGCTGTCAAATAAATAAAAATCTTTAAAATAAAAAAAAGAAGAAGAAGAATCTCTTTAACCATGATCCTGGGATCAGAGGGTGCCCTGAGATGTTTTACAGACTACTTACTATCATACTCAATAAGTTTTTGTGCTACTCTGTGTTTTTTTTTTTCTTTCTTTTCTTTTCTTTATGAAAAGTATCTCTACTTAGGGATTTTTGTGAAGAATAGACATCAGGGTAATGCAGAACTTATCTATAATTATTCAGGAGGATCTGACAAGAGAAAAACAAAATCTATTCATATATGAATCAATTAATTCATTTAGCTTTCACATTCATTCTTGCAGTCAGCCATTTAGCAGTATATGTTGAGAGCAGAGAAAAGAAATAAAAGCAAGAAATTGTGGCTGAATATTATTTCAGCTACCTCTGATTTATTCAGTAAACATTTTCTTTACTCATCCTAGATAAAGCTTCTTTTTTCTTTTTCCAGAGCTAAAAGAACCCACATTTGCATCAAAGAAAGCAGACTTTCTTCAAAGACAGATGATCTTGAATCACTGCAAGGTGTCTAGTTATAACAATAGGTTTTAACAGCTGCAGCAAGAGGTCTACTTTACCCAGCTATTTATATACAGATAGTTCTTCCATAGCACTGAACAAATCCTCTGAAATTATTTGGTGAGCAGTTAAATGTTGAAGTGATGATACACTAATGCCAGCTGATAAAAAAACCCATCACCACTTCTATTCCCTGAATCCACTTCTCTCCCATTCTGGTGATCACATCCTCCTTTAACCCTAACTCTACTTATAAAACAAAAGAAGAGAGAAAAGCAACAAGTATCTAATATTAAATAGTGAGCTCTTAGGTCGAAAAAATTGTAATGAATAATTGAAGAATATTGAAGCTCTTGCGTCCATGGCCAACGCTGTTGAACTACAGGATTTGTATTTGAGGATCTTAGTGCAAGGCGAAAAATTGAGGGAAACATGAGAAATCTGGCATTTATCCAGAATTTCATTAAAGGTCAGTAACAACCTAGATCTTATATATGTTTTCCCATGCTTCCTCTTTTCAGTCTTTGGCAATCCTATGACACAGGGGTTATTATCTGCATTTTTTACTAGTGAAACTGAAATTTGTAGTTTACATAAGACTGGAGACTTGCATCCAAAACAATATGATTCAACCATTACCTCATCAGCGGTTCCTTTCATTCCCTCTGGCTGTTTCTTTGACCCCTAAACACCCAAATGCCTGAGGCTTAGTTCTTGACTGTTTTCTCTCTTTCTCTAAATTGCAGTCAGCCTGAAAATTTTATTGCCTTATGCATACTGAGGACTCCAAAGTTTGTATCTCTAATCTGGCTCTCTCTCTAGTTTTGATATTTAACTGCCTACCTGACATTTCTACTTGAATGTCTAATGAGCATCACAACATTTTACATGTTCAGAACTAGACTCCTAATTCTCACAAGTGCCTAAACCTGTTCCTCCTATAGTTTTTCCCATCTCAAATTAATGACAACTCCATTCTTTTCACTTGCTCATAACATCCTTGGAACTTCTTTTTCTTTCAACTTCCACATCTAATACATTGGCAAATCTTGTTATTTCCATATTGATAATATAACAAAATCTAACCACTTCTCAGAAGCTATACAATCAATACCCTAGACCAAGCCACAGGTTTCTATCACCTGCATTATGGTTATAGCCTTTTTTTTTTTTTTAAGATTTTATTTATTTGACAGAGAGAAACACAGCCAGAGAGGGAACACAAGCAGGGGGAGTGAGAGATGGAGACGCAGGCCTCCCGCTGAGCAGGCAGCCCAATGTGGGACTCGATCCCAGGTCTCCGGGATCATGACCTGAGCCGAAGGCAGTTGCTTAACCAACTGAGCCACCCAGGCACCCCGGTAATAGCCTTTTAACTGGTCTCCTGCTTCCACCTTGTCTTTCCTGAAGTCTTTTCTTAGTGGAGGAGCCAGAGTGATTGTTTGAAAACAGATTTTCCCTTTCTCCCCAAATGTCTCCAAGGATTTTCATCTCATATATCAATGAAAACCAAAGCCCTTATAAAGTAGTATAAAGTTTATTTAGGATGGTCCTACTACCTTGCTGACCTGTCTCTTACCACTCTTTCATTTGCCCACTTTGCTTTAGTCACACTGGCCTTTTTGACTCTTAAACATGCCAAAGATATTTATACCCCAGGGACTTTGTATCTGCTGTTTCTTCAGTTTTGAATGCTCCTCTGTCTGGTAACCATATGGTTTACTCTCACTTCCTACAATTTTCTACTAGAACACTACTTTATCAAAGATTCTTTCCTTAACTACCATAAAGTAGCAACTTCCTCTCAACACCCCCATCCCTCTATCTTCTTTATACTTCTCCATTGCATACTACACATAGCTGTATATATTGATTTGTTTTCTTTCTCTCTGTTACCACTAAAGAATAAGCTCCATGAGAATGAGGACTTTGTTTTATTCTTACCGAATTCCTAGCACATAATGGTGTCTGGCATGTATTAGGTTAAACCATATTAAATAATAATTTTTCATAGTTCAATTAGGGTTAAATATTGGTATTCTCATAATGTAATTTAAACATTAGATTCTCAATAAAGACTTGTTTAATTGATGGATGGATTAAACTTATGATGATCTAAATCCAAAGCTCATCTTCTGCCTAGTATAAATTCTTCTTCTCTGTTATTGAGGTTGCTTTATGACAAATTATTTCCTATTTTTCAGAAGTTATTTATTCAAGGTCATGACATTTGATACATTAGTTATAGACATTTATATAGCTAGAAAAAAATAATAGAAGTATTTTTGATCTTGGTAATTGTTGTGGAATTACCTACCAACAGATATAGTTTGTTCTTTGTCTCTTAAGAAAAGCCAGCCTGGATGAGTCAGGTCTGAACTCCAAGCAGAGCCCCTCAATCCATTTGCTTGGGCTAATATGATGACCTTCATGTGAGCCCATATCTGGCCATGGCAAAGAATTCCTCTTCTATCAGTTTATGACTCTGATTTTCCTCATGTGGTAACTTTGAAAATTCAAAAGCAAAAACAGTATTCATTCAAATGAGATAGGTAATTTTTAGTTATACTTTGACTTGGAATGGATTTGCCTTCAGTTCCATAAAAATCTATCATACAGTATGTGCTACAGTGAATAATGCTAGCTGCTATAACAAACTCCTGAATTTTGAGGGATAAACCCTAGAAATGTTTACTTTTAATTCATGTTGCAGTACAATGCAGGCTGATTGATTTGCTCTTCTCTCATTCTGTATTCAGGGATGCAGACACTGTCCATTTTTGTGGTCCTACATTCCCCTAGGTCCTTAGAATCTTCTTCATTCATTTAGTAGATAAAAGAATAGAGCAAGGATCCTCTGTTGGGGGGAGACATATTTCTGGGTCAGTGTATTAGTTGGATTCTCCAGAAAAATAGAACTAATAAGATGAAGATATATATGTATCTTAGATGCAGGGATTTATTCAGAGAGTTTGCAATATTCAACATATAGTTGCCAAGGTCACCCTGGGTGTTGATACTCATTCAGTGGATAGGAAAAATAGTGGAGGTTTACTTGTACCTTATCTGGATATAGTCTGCATCACTTCTGCCTGTCTACTCTTGGCCATATCTCAATTGCTTGGTCCCATCTAAATGTATAGGGGCTGGGTAAATGTAAATTCTGGATAGGCAATTACTTCCTAGCAAGATAACCACACTATTCCTGGAAGAAAATAGAAATCTTTGGAGGACAGCTTGATTTCTGACATTCTCACTTGAATAGTTTTATCTTTTATGTCACAAAATGTACAGTTACATCAATGGGTTTTTATTGCTCTCCTCAGTATGCTTAAGGATCAAATGAATTGATTGAGAATGACCCACAAAGCATGTTTAGGTTATCTCTTGAGTAAAAAAGACAAATATCCATTGTGCAGGCTACTAGATGAGACCTCTTCAGAAATGGTTTCTAGGGGAAATTTCACAATGGTCTGTTCTACTCCATAAAATTTGTGCAGTCTTACCGTGATCCAGAACTCACTTCTTTATCTATCTGAGTTCATATAAGACCCAGCACCAGTAACTGACAAGCCAATTTTAAGTTACTTAGTGTCATGAACTAGATCCTGCTTATCTAGGGTCTAGTTACGGTTTGCAAGCAAATTTTTGAACAACACTGAGAACCCAAGGATCTTCTGTATAATCTGATGATTTCAAAAATAAAAGGAAGAAACTCATTACTAGGCTGTAAATGCATTTTTTATTCTATCTCCCATGTTCAATGTATGCATGTAGCATTAGACGCACTCCCATTTTATGACCTTGTATTTCTCTTTAATTAGCAGTATTTTAAAAATTTCCTCAGGCTTTTTTCTGCTGGTAAAATTAGTATTTCCTTATATTTTCAGCTGCTCTTTTGTTCAGTGGCATCAAAATTGCTTTAATAATGCAATTATTATGTAGTCTGTCAATACAGTGATTCTGGTTTTGTTTTTGCTTTCATGTTTAATTCTGATCAGAGAAAGTTTAAGTAGGATGCACTTCCTTTCATTGGGTGTTCTTGTGGAAAATAACAGACTCCAATTTCAAATAAGACTTTGTCATTTACCAAGAACCACTTGGCAGTTAGGAATGAATGAAGGGTGTGCTCATAGCCTAGAGATCATCACATCCCTATTTCTTAACACACTAAAATTACAGGTTCTTTTTTATATATGATGTATCTCAAGACCCCTCCCAAGAACTGCCTGTGGTCATGAATGACGGGTTAGGACCTAATAATATTCATCAGGGTAGAGGAATATAGACATAAGCTAACCAACTTCAAAAAGGAATCACAGGGTTTACCAATAAAACACAAAGGAACTGTAAAGAGATCACATAACTGGTAAGAGAAGTAACACATTCAAGAACTGCAAAAGGGTCTCAGTAGTTGTTGAGACTTCAACTTTATTTCTCTAATTGCAGATATGTAGCACAGTCTTAACAGGCACTCTTTGATGTTTTATAAATGTCTGATTCAAACCCTATGAAGTAGGAAGTATCCTCATGTTAAAGATGTTGTATCAGTTTGCTAGGGCTACCATAACAAAATACTATAGACTGGGTACCTTGAAAAACAGAATTAGTTTTCTAACAGTTCTGGAAGCAGAAGGCCAAGATCAAGATGCTGGCAAGATTGCTTTCTTCTAAGGACTCTATGCTTGGCATAGAGATGCAGATGGCAACTCTCTTACTGCCTCCACATCTGCTCATCCTTATATGTATGTGTGCCCCTGAGGTCACTTAATGTGTCCCAGTTTCCTCTTATAAGAACAGCAATCAGATTGGATTAACCTAAATCATATCAGATCCTAATAGCCCCATTTTTATGCAATCACCTTTATAAAGATCCTAACTCCAAATAGAGTCAACAGGACTTAGGTACTGGGAGTTAGGGCTTCAGCATATAAGTTTGTGGGGAATAGTGGTGGCTCAGTCAGTTAAGCATCTGCTTTCAGCTTGGGTCATGATCTCAGGGTCCTGAGATTGGCTGTGTCAGGCTCCCTGCTTAGCAGGGAGTCTGCTTCTCCCCCTGCCCCTCTCTGTCTCTCTGTCTATATAAATAAATAAATAAATAAATAAATAAATAAATAAATAAATAATCTTTTTTAAAAGAACCCTCTGAATTTGGGGGAAACATAACACAACCCATAAACTGATGAGAAAACTGAAGTTTCCTATGGATAATAACTTATAAATGGCAGAACTGAGATTCAGTGACTTAATGCCCCAAACTTTCTAATGAGATTAAATATTCTGAGTTCTCTTAACTTCATCTTTTGTCTACCAAGTAAGGAACCACTATGACCTAATAGGGCAAGCATGCTACATACTTATGGCATAGAGAGAAGGCATTATTTTTTAAGATTTTATTATTTATTTATTTATTTATTTATTTGAGCGGGGGAGAGAGAGAACAGTGAAGGAGCAGAGGGAGAGGGACAAGTAGACTCCATGCTGAGTGTGTGGTGGAATATGGGGCTTGATCATGGGACATATCTCATGCACTGAGATCATGTCCTGAGCCAAAATCAAGAATCTGTGGCTTAACTGACTGAGCCACCCGGGTACCCTAACAGAGCAAATATAATTTGTATTTTTGTTTTGGGTTCAGGACAGATTAATTTCTTTAAAAGCTTGCATCTTAATAAATTGGTTCTAGACTTGAGAAAGCATCATCAAATTCATTTTCATAGTCAACAAAGAAACAAGAGCTTTGAATGACACATTGGACCAGATGGGTCTCATAGATATATTCAGAACATTCCACCCTAAAACAACAGAATACTCATTCTTTTCAAGTACACATGGAACTTTCTCCAGAATAGGCCACATACTAGGTCACAAATCATGGCTCAACCAATACCAAAAGATTGAGATTGTTCCCTGCATATTCTTTGATCACAATGTCTTGAAACTACAATGCAACCACAAGAAAAAGTTCAGAAGGAATTCAGTCACTTGGAAGCTAAAGACTATCCTGATCAAGAATGTTAGGATCAACCAGAAAATCAAAGAAGAGCTTAAACATTTCATGGAAACCAATGAGAATGAAGATACATTGATCCAAAACCTAGGAGATATGGCAAAAGCAGTCCTAAGGGGAAATACATAGACATCCAAGCCTCACTCAAAAAAAATTGAAAAATCCTGAATACACTACCCCTCTTTACAATTTAAAGAACTGGAAAATCAACAACAAATTGAGCCAGCTCCACACACAAGAAGGGAAATAATTAAGATTGGAGTAGAGATCAACAAATTAGAAACTCTTCAAAATATAGGGATAGAGGGAACATTCCTCAGCCTCATAAAATCTACCTACAAAAAACCCACAGAGAATATCATTCTCAATGGGGAAAAACTGGCAGCCTTCCCATTGAGATCAGGAAGAAGACAAGGATGCCCACTCTCACTACTATTGTTCAACATAATGTTTTTGAAGTCCTAGCAACAACAACCAGACAACAAAAAGAAATAAAAAGTATTCAAATTGGCAAAGAAGAAGTCAAACTCTCTCTTTTCACAGATGACATGATGCCTTATATGGAAAACCCGGAAATCTCTACCCCCAAACTACTAGAACTCATACAACAATTCAGTAATGTGGCAGGATACAAAATCAATGCACAGAAATCAGTTGCATTCTTGTACACTAACAATGAAAATATAGAAAAGGAAATCAGAGAATTGATTCCATTTACTGTAGCACCAAAAACCATAAGGTACTTTGGAATAAACCTAACCAAAGTAGTCAAGGATCTGTACTCAAGGAACTATAGAACACTCATAAAAGAAATTGAAGAAGACACAAAAAGATGGAAGAGCATTCCATGCCCGTGGATCAGAATAAACATTGTTAAAATGTCTATACTACCCAGAGCAATCTATACTTTCAATACCATCCCAATCAAAATTCCACCAACATTTTTCAAAGTGCTGGAACAAACAATCCTAATATTTATGTGGAACCAGAAAAAAAAACCTGAATTGCTAAGGAAATGTTGAAAAAGAAAAACAAAGCTGGGGCACAACATTGCCTGATTTCAAGCTTTATTACAAAGCTATGATCACCAACACAGCATGGTACTGGCACAAAAACAGACACATAGACCAGTGGAACAGAGTAGAGAGTCCAGATATGGACCTGCACCTCTATGGTCAAATAATCTTCAACAAAGCAGGAAAAAATATCCAGTGGAAAAAAGATAGTCTCTTCAATAAATGGTGCTGGGAAAATTGGAGAGCTATGTATAGAAGAATGAAACTCGATCATTCTCTTATACCACACACAAAGATAAACTTAAAATGGATGAGAGACCTCAATGTGAGGCAGGAATCTATTAAAATCCTAGAGGAGAACATAGGCAGCAACATCTTTGGCATTGGCCACAGCAGCTTCTTTTAGGACATGCCTCCAAAGGCAAACGAAACCAAAATGAAAATGAATTTTCATCATTTAGAGACTTCATCAAAATAAAAAGCTTCTGCACAGCAAAGAAAGCAGTCAACAAAACAAAGAGGTAACCCACAGAATGGAAGAAGATATTTTCAAATGACACTACAGACAAAGGGCTGATATCTAAGATCTATGAAGAACTCCTCAAACTCTACAGCCAAAAAAAAAGATGATCAGACCAAAAAATGGACAGGAGACATGAACAGACACTTCGCCATAGAAGACATACAAATAAATGGCTAACAGACACATGAAAAAATGTTGGTCATCATTAGCTATCAGGGAAATTCAAATCAAAACTACATTGAGATACCACCTTACACCAGTCTGAATGGCAAAAATTAACAGGGCAGGAAAAAAGTATTTGAGAGGCTGTAGAGAAAGGGGAACCCTTTTACACTGCTTTGGGAATGCAAGTTGGTGCAGCCACTTTGGAAAACAGTGTGGAGATTCCTCAAAAAATTAAAAATAGAGCTACCATATAACCTGGCAATTGCACAGAGGTTATTCGCCCCCCAAAATACACATGCACTAAAAAGAGGGGCCAAAGGTAACCCAATGTTCATAGCAGTAATGGCCGCAATCACCAAATTGTGGAAAGAGCCAAGGTGCCCTTCAACAGATGAATGGATAAAGAAGATATGGTCCAATATACAATGGAATAATACGCCTCCATCAGAAAGAATGAATACCCAACTGTTGTAGCAACATGGACTGGACTGGAGGAGATTATGTTGAATGAAATAAGCCAAGCAGAGAAAGTCAAATATCATATGGTTTCACTCACTTGTGGAACATAAGGAGTAATATGAAGGACAGTAGAAGAAGGAAACCAAATGTGAATTGGGGTAAATCAGGGAGGAAGATGAAACCTGAGAGACTTTGGACTCAGAAACAAACTGAGGGTCTTTGAAGGGAGGGGGTGAGACGATGAGTGAGCCTGGTGGTGGGTATTGAGGACACATATTCCATGGAGCACTGGGTGTGGTGCATAAACAATGAATCTTGAAACATTGAAAAAATAAAATAATGTAATAAAAGATTTGTTTTCATTTTTAAAATATTATTGACATAGAATTCAATGTCACCCAAAATGATGTCTTTTCTTGTCATGAAAAATTGAAATTATAGATGAATTTAGCAAGTTAGGTCAGCCTGTGACAGATTTTATTTTATATTATTTTATTTTATATTATATTATTTTATTTTATTTTATTTTATTATTTATTTTTGTGACAGATTATATTTTAGATAACACAAAAAATCTACATACTCTTCTCACAATGTGATATTGACATTTCTCCCATCAAGATATGGGATTTATGTTTCATATATTTGAATATGGTGTGGCTGGCAATGATAGCAGAGGTGGCTCTAAGTGACCAACAAGGCTAGGTCATTAAGATGCAGTGTAGATTCTTCCTGGTTCCTTGGGAGGCCCTTAGAACCCAGCCACCATGCTGTGAGGAAGGCAAAAAGACATGTGGACAAGCCATAGTATTCTAGGTGATAGCCCAAGTGAATTTCCAACTGGAAGCCAGCATCACCACTAGACATGTGAGTGAAAAAAACTCTGAGATGACTCCAGTCCTGACCACGGTCCTATAGGATTTAAATATATAATTAAGTTATATATTTATATTAAATAGTTAATTATTTACTAATTAGTATTTTGATTAATCATTACTAATTATTTAATATTTTGATTACTAATTATTTAATATCTTTAAAGATATTATTTTATATGCCATACATAACAAGAAAAGATTTTAGTATCTGGAAATAAGGTGCTATAATCACAAAATCCTAAAATATATGGTATTAGCCTTTGAACTAACTAGGAAGCAGAAACTGGTAGAGTATTGAAAAACTGTTCATGAAAGTTTGAAGGACCTCTGGAAAAATGACTAAAAGGACAAGTGTTAGCAGAAGTCTGAAACACCTTGAGTAGGCTGTCAATAGAATTTAAAGTAAAGTAAAAGAAATGTGATTGTAAGCTGGAGGAAAGGAGACCTTTGTAATATAGTAGAAGAATATATGGCAACATTGTTGCCTGCAGTAACATGAAAAATAGTTAAGTGTACCCGATGATGATTTTACTACGATTTCCAGATAGAATATTTGAAATGTCACTTGGCTTCTTGCTATCTATGATAAAATGCAGAGGGATAGAGATAAGTGAAAGAATGAACTGTTAAATATAAAGGAGGCAAGACTTTCTGTGTTAAAAAATAAAACTGGTTTTCATTCTCAGTCTCTCCAGATGTCAAATGTATCTAAATTTAATAAATGGCTTCTGGGAAGAGTTCAAATCCAGAACACAATTAAGGTAGTATAAGAAGGATGAATCCCAGGGTGCGATTATAAAACCCTTTATTAAGTCCTCCAATAGATCAGAGACAGTGCCTTGTAGAAATTTTCAGACAAGAGGCCAGGATCTCAAGGGCATGCCTTGAGGCTCCTCCCCACTAAATACCAGTACTGAGAATCTTAAGGGCATCATAGGGAGTCACTCAGTAGCCTCACAGGGAAGAGAAAAGAAAGACTATTTCGAAATGATATGTGGATATGGATTTTATCTAATGGTGTGAGTTGTAAATTGATAAACGCAAACTCCACAATTTTTTGAGATAATTATTCTAGTGGAAGCATCACTACCTTGAACTAAAAAAGATAGATTACAATATGCAAAGGATCCTTTGGGTTCCTAAGCTTTTAAGGGCAGAAAAAGTCATAAGAAGTTTTCTTATGTGAAAAGAAGGATCATTTGGAGGGAGGTGAACCAAGAGTAGAACCAAGAGCAACAGTGAACAAGTCCAGTGCAATAAGACAGCCCTAATAAAGAAATTGGCAACCTCTATCTGGCAGAATTTCAGAATTTCTATGGACCAGAAACTGCTGTGCATTTTCCATTTCCCTCTTTTTGAATATAAGTGTCAATAGTAGTTATCCTACACCTATGTAAAGATAAAGGTTTTCGTAAGATCTCTTAGGATAACAAATGGTACCTAACTAAGACTGAGAAAGGGGAAACAAAGTCAAGTTTAATGAAGTTGGTGACCCATGAACTGAGTCCTAAGGATAAGAGTTACCCTGGTGATAGATAGCGGAGTAGAAGGGAGCAAATCAAGGGTATTCTAGGTGGAGGAGACAACTGAATTAAAGGCAGAAAGGAAATAAATAGTGTGATAAATGGGAGGAAATGGTAGATATTATGCCAGAGGAGTAAGCAGGTTTGAAATGATCACAGGCCTTTAGATCAGAATATTCAAAACTCATCTGAGGACACACTTATTGTTTTGTCAATGTCTGTAAATGAATTTATACCTTTTCTTTTAAGAAAAGGAGGAGACAATTAGCAAGAAAACAAAGGTAAGTAATCTCAAATAAATAAAACAGGAAGATAATGCACTGGAGGGTAGCTGACTGGAGGAGGTAGGGGGCATTGAGGGAGGGTAAGGTAAAGGCTGTAGAGTTTGGTTATTTTAAATTAGAGACCAGAATTGGCCTGGAGAGGTGGCATTCGGGCTAAGGTCTCAATAATGCAAAGGAGCCAACCAAGAATAGGAGAGAGTGAAACTACTGAAATTCTGAAATTCTGCCAGATAGAGGTTGCCAATTTCTTTATTAGGGCTGTCTTATTGCACTGGACTATTTAGGAGATAGGAGAAATATTTAGGAGATAGTCAGATGTGCTAAGATACCAACTAGGTAAGAGAGAAGAAGGTGTCAAGGATTACCTAATTTTAAAATTATGGTATTTATCAGAACTCTGTTGATTGAAATATTTGGGGCTTTTTCTAAGTTCTGTATTGCTTTACCTTACTTTCACTTAATTCTCCATTAATCAACTTGATAATCGGTTACATATTGGAATATTGAAGCTATCTTTTTTGAAAATTTTACTATTCACCACACTTTGATTTAATGCCAAAAATTCTTACTGTAGATGTCTTCATATTTTTATCTCACATGAAACAATGGCCCATTCGGTTATCAAGCCCACTCTGATATCAACTGTAAAAAATATGCTTTAAAAAAAACCATGAACAGGGCACCTGGGTGGCTCAGTGGGTTAAAGCCTCTGCCTTCAGCTCAGGTCATGATCTCGGGGGTCCTGGGATCGAGGCCCATATCGGGCTCTCTGCTCAGCAGGGAGCCTGCTTCCTCCTCTCTGTCTGCCTACTTGTGATCTCTCTTTCTGTCAAATAAATAAATAAAAATCTTAAAAAAAAAAAAACATGAACAAAGATTTTGAATTAGTGAATTTAAATGAAAACTTTTGACCAAAAACAAATCTGCAGATTTCATTCCAAATAAATTAATAAAATCCCCAAGGTTTTGTTTAATGCAATTTTATGCTAAATATATTCAATATTATGTTGGAATGATGGCTTTCTTTAGCAGTGTTGGAGCCTGCATACAAAAAGCATTTAATTATGAATGCCGTAATTTACTCAATTGATGCCTCTCTTTTATCTGCAAACCATAGATAATTTTCCCTAAATAAATGCAACCATGAAAATAATATTTAAACAGGAAAATAAAAATGTATTTGCTTGTTATAAACCAAACACTGTATAGTCAAAATTAACTGTTCTAGTGGCAAATAAACATCTCTTAAATTCAAATTACAAAGGTATCATCTGTTCATTTAGGAGCTATTTCCCAGATAAGAATTAGAGGATGTGTTTTTATAAATAACTTGGGGATTTTTATTTTCAATGTGAAGCTGATTTTAAAGTAATATTAAAATTCTACTCATCTGTGTATTTTTAATACTTTCAGCAAGGCTTTACATAACAACCAATGGCACCTGATTTTATGCACTATAAATTAATAATGAGTATAAATTTCATCCTCCTCCCCAAGGTAGATTTTATTCCAAAGGCAGAGCTCATTGTCTCAAAAGGAGCTCCCCAATGGAAAGGATAATTAAAGTGGAGAATATTTGGAAATTTCAGTCCTCCCTTCTTTTTGTCTTGAATGAATCCATACCCTTGACTCTCATATTTGTTGAAGTTTGCACTTCTAAATATTTCTACTTGTTATAACTATAGCATAAAATTAGAAACTTTTTTTTATTTAGAATAAAAAGTGAGTACATTTCTCACTTGTATACCACTACTATATTGGCCATCTTATGACCATAATCTTTGCCTCTACTGCTTCAAAGGTCTGTGTCAGGCATTGAATACCAATGAGGTCACACACCACAGGGGGGTAAGTTCTGTGTAATAGCCATCACAAAAAAAGGCCAAGGTGGCACAGACAAAGCAGCTGAACCAACTGCTTGTCTTAAACATGAATGGAACTGAGAATGAATGTGGTTTGACTTTCACTTAACCAAGATACTCATTTCCACTGACAATAAAGTAAACAAGATATACCCCAGGATAAGCAACTACTTGAGAACTCAGAGCTTTCTGGCCCTCATGTCAAAGCTCAAAACACTTACCTAGTGGTTCTGCTCTGAATTCTAATAGCATTCAGAAAAACTAATTACTTTTGATATGACATCTACTGAGATTGCTGTCTGTAGAAATTCTCCAACAGTTGCCTTAAGATATACACCTGTCTAGTTCTTAAGTGAAAGATCTACATAGGCATGTTTCAAAAGCAAGTCAAGAGTTATTTTCATATTTCTATACCTATTATTCAAGATTATTGAGTACTGTGTTAATAAATTTGGAATATAACACCAGGAAGGTAACTGGAAATGAGAGAAAGACCTGAAAACTCATAGTAAAAGACCTGGGATCAATTCCAATTCCTGCTGGCTCCTTTGGTTAGATTACTTAACCCCCATGGGGTGCCTGGGTGGCTCAGTTAGTTAAGCATCTGCCTTCAGCTCAGTTTATGGTTTCAGGGTTCTGGGCACAGGTCATGACCCCAGGTCCTGAGATTAAGCCTCATGGGAGGCTCCTTGCTCAACAGGGAGTCTGCTTCTCCTTCTGCCTGCTGCTTCCCCTGCTTGTGTGGTCTCTTTCTGTCAAATAAATAAAATCTTTTAAAGAGAAGAAAAATATTACCTACACCCCCACATATTTCAACCTACCATTGTAACTTATTTTACACCTTTTTCCTCCAGGTACTTTCCCAGCAATCCAAGGATAATTACTCAGTTTTCCCATTCCATCTGGATTTCTCTGTATCTTTGCTTATGCATGTTTCCTTGGCTTTGCAACATCCATCACTCATTTCTACATCTACCTATTCTCCAAGTCTCAGATCTTTTCTCAAAAAGAGTTTATTTCTTCTTCCCCTGAATCCCACAATACTTCTTTAATAGTACATATGTTATATTATATCTGGTTACATATTTCTTGACTAAAATCTCTTCAATGGGATAGAACTTATTTGATTAATTTTTGTTACTCCAGTGCCTTGGTGTGATATATGTATTTGTTGAAAGACTGACTGAATGAATGAATGGTCAAAGAAATCTTATTTTCTTACTGGTAAAATGGGAAAAAATAGTAACTACCTCACAGATTGTCCTGAATATTATATTTATTTAGACATTGTAAATGAATATTTTCTTTAAACAATAATGTGCTACCAAAATGTAAGATATTTTAATACTATCTTATAAAAGGAACTAAAGTAGAACTGACTAACCCTAGCACAGAGTCAATAGAGGAAATAAATATTAGGAATAAAATTATTCCTCTGTGTACTGAGACAGACTTTGGTAAATATCCCTTTGATCATCATGTCTACGGGAAGGTGCATCGTATGGAAAATTCACTGCTTGGTCAATTGAAAGTAGATTTTCTCCCTCTGAATACATTTATATCAAACTAGTCTGGATAATAAGGGTTGACTCTTGTCCTTAATAGTGATGTACATATCTAAATGTCACTAATTTGAAAATGGAATTCTCTGTTTTAAATTTGCAATTGTGAACCACAGAGATCCTCATAGGTGTCCTCAAAATACCTATTTGCTCCAAATACTCTGATGATACTTAAAGTGCCAGGGGTTTTGAGTGAGTCTATCAATGGTAATGGTAATGAAGTCAGGAAGGCAGGAGAGTTTAGTCATAGGCAGGCAATTCCCCAAGTCCCCAACTTGGTAGTACTGTAGAAAATAAATAATAAAACATCCCACTGTGTGATAAATAATGATATGAAGAAGCTTTCTGAAAATGTAATACTCTTTATACTGCTCATGCCATTTGATTAGTCTCCAGGCTACAAAAACAGTGTAGCATAGCCCATAAGAGCACAGTCTAAAGTCAGACCAGGGCCTAAAAACTGGCAATTTTACTGATTGGTTGTATGAGTTGAACAAGTAATTTAACCTCCCTAGGCTTACCCATCATCTGAAAAGTGGAAATAATAATAGCATAGATCTGCTAAGGTTGTCATCATTCTTAAATAAGGTACTGGATATAAAGCACTTAATATGATACTTTATTATGGTCTATAGTAAAGATCCAATAAATGTTAACCATCACTTTCTGCATGTCAGTGACCCTTGCAAAGTAGATACTCTACCCATTCTTCCTGTATATATCATTGAAACCATCTAAGCCTGTTTCTTTATCTGTAAATAAGAATAATAAAGTCCACACCAGAGGAATGTTTTGGGGATTAAATGAGATGATACATTTGAGTGAGCACTGTAGAATTATATGAAAAAGTGAGATATCAAGGGGGATATAGGGGACTTCTTTGAAAAGCAGTGGCTTGAATGCACTTTTCTGGTTCACTTCCTTTCATATTGCCTCAGAAGGACCAACAGATGTAAAAATAAGAAGGAATAAACCTACATCAGCAAGGGAAACAGATAATGGGTGACGTCTACATGTCAGTACTTCAAGAGTTTCTCAAGATAGAAGGCAAAGTGAACAAGATTGAAGACATATGTTATATACATGCTTTCTCATACGTGAAAACACAACTCACTAAGGTAGTAAAAGGAGAAGACATATGAAATTAAGGGTAAGAATAAAAAACATATATGAGAAGGTATCATTGGATCTTACCAAGTGCCCCTGGGAGCACACTAACTGCCAAAAATCAACAAGCAAGGATCAAATGACAAGCTCACTCTAGACTTATACTTAGGGGAGACATTGTCACAGTTGGTTCCTAATGAGGACAATTGTGACAGGTAAAGAAGGAGGACACTGTCCCAGTTAATTCCTGACTGCTAACCTCAAATGCAGGAAAGAAACACTGGAACAGAGAAAATTCCCTGGTTTGACTCCTGTTAGTTCTGATTCTCTCCTAACTCATGTTCTGTAGATCAATGGTTCTTAATTCTAAATGTGCATCAAAATCACATGGAGGGTTTCTTAAAACAGATTGTTAAGCCCCATACCCATGATGTTTTAGAGCAAAGCCTGAGAATTTGAATTTCTAATAAGTTACCAGAAGATGTTAATATTGTTGATCTGGGAACCACACTTTGAAAACCACTGCTCTGGACCTGCTTCGCCTTTAACAATAGCTATTAGCACAGGTGACTATTTAAATTGTGGGGCACCTCAGTGGCTCAGTTAATCATCTGCCTTTAGCTCAGGTCAATATCTCCAGGTCCTGGGATTGAACCCCGCATTGGGCTCTGGACTCAACAGGGTGTCTGCTCTTCCCTCTGCCTCTCCCCACAGCTCTCATTCTCTCTCTCTTTTCCTCTCTCTCTCTCTCAAATGAATAAAGAAAATCTTAAAAAAAATAAAATTTAATTTAAATTAATAAAATTAAATGAAATAGAAAATTCAATTCTTAATTTTCATCAACTACCTTTCAAATGTATAATAGCTCTATGTGGCTAGTAGCTACCATATTGGACAAGACAGACATAGACTATTTCTATCATGGGAAATTCTACTGAACATCCCTGCTCTAGAATAAAAAATAAAACATCTATGAACAGGGCCACCAACATGCGCAGCTGCAGGAGGCATATGTGCGCTATGTGGATGGTGGTCCTAGAATTGCCATATGGCAAGCCTGGAAATTTAAGATTTTCCATTCTCTCTTCTTCTGGATCCTAAAGATGGTAAAAGGACTCCCTCAATCTCTGACAAAACTCATCTTAATTCTCCAAAGTAGAGAAGTCAAGACTGTCTTCTGCGAGAGTGAGCAAGTAGAAAAATATTAAATGATACCTCAAAAAAGGAAGCTTGTTCTGAAGAGTCAAAGCAATGCTACCTATAAAATAAAATTTTTCTTAAGAAAAATGTTTTCCAAACTACTAATATCAAAATGAATCTCAACATTATTCAGCTGACTCAGCAGACCAGTGTTATATGAAACCAAAATAAGCAGTTATATATGATGAGTCAAAATTATAAAGTTATAAAGGCTTTAGTTGAATAATATTCTTGCCAAATTAAAACTATAATGGAAATAAAAATACATGAATCATGGCAAAACTGAGCGGAGAAGAGTAACTCAAGATATTCAATAGATATAAGACATTTATAGAGAAAGAAAAAATACAAGAAAAAAATTAAAATTATAAGAGAAAAGATAAAACATAGAAGAAAAATCCAAGAGATCCAATATGCATATTATATAGGGATTTCATAAAAGCATAACAATAAAAAAATAATAAAACAGAAGAAAATTTTCCTGAGCTAAAGAAACTTAAATATTAAATTGCATGTTTAATGACTATAGTTAAAATTTCTGGAAAAAAGCGGACTTATACTGGGAAATTTTGAAATTTTATAATTTAAAACTAATGGGAAATTCCTAGAAAAATCTAGATAGATATTACCAAAACAAGCAGGATACCTACAAAGAAATAAAACTTAATCTAATATCAGACATTCTTCCATTCTAAGCATGCAGAAGATAATTGGATCTATAGAGTTTTTAGAGAAACAGGTTAGTACTCTAGATTTAAGAATTATGTGCCCAGCCAAGGTGTGCAAGATAATAAGAAGTAAGTCATTTTCAGATATGTACTTTAGAAAATACCCTACCCTTTTGAAATAATTGCTCACAGCTATACTTTAATTGGTTAAGAGCTGAATAATACAAATCTCAATAAGCAAGGAAAATATTAGTATAAAATATTTTGGTATATAAAATTAAACTTGTAAGGTGTAGAATATAACTTCAAATAATGGTTCTCAATATGATTCTAAACAATATAAATGTTAAAATTTTTGAAAAAGAAAGATACAAAACAAAAAATTATAGACATTTTATCTAAAATCCTAGATTATTTGAATATAAATTGGGAAGGCAGAGAGTTTGAAAAAATGAAATAAGTATGCTAATTGTATTATTTTAGGAATGCAAAATGGCTTAGCAGTCAAGAGCACACTGGTTCATATGCTGCTCACAAACTAGTGGCTATGTAAACTTAGGGAGTTACTTAACATTTCTAAATATTAGGCTCCTCACCTATAAAATGGGAATACCATAATACCCAAGAGTTGTGTAACAGTGTAATCAGATAACACATGTAAAGTACTTAGCACCTATAAGCATTCAGTGAATATTAGCTATTAACTGAGAAAGAGAAAAATCAAAAGATATTCTTGATAAATGGAGGAAATAGATCTGAAGATAAGTTTTGTAACATTAAAAGTAATAACTAAAAAAATACACACTACATCCTCCAAACTTATAAAGGACCAAGTGCACCCTATAAAAAGAAACAAGGTCAAATATATTATTATTTGAATATTTCAAGGATTACCACTGTGGGACCATTAAAGATGTTCTAATTGTTTAGGTGATATGTAACTTTAAAAAAAATTACAAAAAATAAACAATGATCATGGTTTTGTTGGGGGAAAATATATGAGCATAGAAAAAAAGACTGAAAATCTATGTATACATGCATATCAATGTTAACAATGATCATTGCTAAATTCTGGAATTATGGGTGTCTTTTTCTTCTCTTTATTTTCACTAATATCTATAATGAATATCATTTTTATGAAAAGAATGAGTATTTTGTTTTTAAATTTATTAAACACTATTTTTTTAAGATTTATTTACTTATTTGAGGAGTGAGGGACAAAAGGAGAGGAGGAGAAAAACTCAAGCAGAATCCCCACTGAATGCAGAACCCAACACAGACTCAATCCTAGGACCTGTTCTGAAACCAAGAGTTGTATGCTTAACCATCTGAGCCACCTAGGCGCCTCTATTATTAACCACTATTAACACTGCAGTGAATATTACTCTGGGACTGTTCTTAGCATGCACATATATATATTTAATTCATTGATTAATTCAGAGAATATTTATTGATTATCTACTACATTCCAACCTTTGTTCTAATATTTATATATAGCAGTAAAAAAAGAAGAAGAAGAAAAAGAATCTCCGCCATCCTGGAGCTTAGTTGGAGGAAAGCAGCATAAATAAGTAAAATACCTGTTTTTGATATTGATGGGTGGCATGAAGAAAGTATAAAGCAGGGAATGGGATCAAGATAAGTTGCAATTTTAAATAGAGTGATCTATGGAGGTCTCATTGAAAAGATAATGAAGTAAGGCCTCATTAGGTAGACACTTAAAGAGGATGTTAGAGAGAGAGCGCCATGTGGCTTCCAAAGGGAAGACAGCCCCAGGCAGAGGGAACTATGACAAGTACAAAGACAGTGACACAGAAGAATGCCCAATGTGTTGAAGTAATAGAAAGGGAACAAGATGGCTAGATGTAAGAAAGTGAAAAGGAGAGTACTAGGATCTTAGGTTACAGAATTGGGCTAGTGTTAAGTGTTCTGACTCTTAGAGTGAAGTGAGGTTCCAGCGGAGAGTGTTGAGTAGAGGGGTTTTTGTTTGTTTTTGTGTTTGTTTGTTTGTTTGTTTTAAGATTTTATTTATTTGACAGAGAGAAACACAGCCAGAGAGGGAACACAAGCAGGGGGAGTGAGAGAGGGAGAAGCAGGCTTCCCACCGAGCAGGCAGCCCGATGTGGGGCTCAATCCCAGGTCTCCAGGATCATGACCCGAGTCGAAGGCAGTCGCTTAACCAACTGAGCCACCCAGGCACCCCAAGTAGAGAGTTTTGAGCTGACTTGGTTTTACTAGGATGACTCTGACTTCTGTGTTGAGAATTGTCTGTAGAGATACAAGTGTGGAACCTAAGAAGCCAGGTGGAGGACTATGGCAGCAACCCAGGGTAAATATGAGTGAAAAATAGAAAGGTTACAGGTATACTTTAAAGGTAGAGCCACCAGGATTCACTGTATAATTGGGTGTGGAGTGTGAGAGAAAATGAGACGTAAGAATGACTCTAAAGCATCTAGGTATTCAAGTTTGGAGTTAGGGCAGAAATCAGGTTGAAAATATAAATGTAGGAGTTATCATTGTTTAGGTGATATTTTAAGCCCTGAAACTGGGTGAAACTGCAAGGGAAAAAATGTACAAAGAGGGGAGGAAGGTCAACAGGGTATCATGCCCTGGGGCACTTCAGTGCTTAGCCACTGGGGAGATGAGGAGGAATGAGCAAAGGGAATGAGAAGGATCTGCCTGTGAGGTAGGATGAAAACCAGAAGAGTATAGCATCTTAAGTGCTAAATGAATCTGTTTCATACGGGAAGGGTGATTATCTGTATTAATGGTATAGCTGGCTGATCAAGTAGGATGAGGATTAAGAAATGTTCGTTTTAGCAATGTGGAAATTTTGCTGACATTGATAAGGGACGTTTCAGTGGGGAAATATGGAACAAAAGCCTATCTGGAATGGATTTAAGAAGCTAGGAGGAGAGTAATTAGAATTGCCTTCTTTTCTGCAGAGCTAGAACACTAGCTCCATATTTTCTTACCTTAAGTTAATATTTCCCTTTCTGTGTTTAAGTGGTAGAAATTGCAATTTGATTCTATTTATTTTTTTCCTATTCTTGGAAAATTACTTGATGCCCCCAACCTGAAGACTGTGAGATGTTTTACTATTGAATATGCCATTTACCAACACTTCAGCTATAGTAGAACTCTCCAGCTTCCATGACCATAAGGAACTCAAAAAAAAAAAAAAACCAAAAAACAAAAAACCATAGATCCTTTGTTTAGGCTTTCTGCTATTTTTGCAATTTCTTCTTTAGTCAGTTGTGGAATCACATGAAAATAGCAATGAATGATTGATTTTCTAGGCCATTTTACATACATTTAATGCACATCTAGTTCTTCTCTCTGAGTCAGATGGAAACATTAGCAGAGTTGAGCAGTACTGCAGTCATCATCCCATCGTTGCCATGGCTATAAGACACCAAACCCTTATAGAGGATTTTTATTTTACATGAAATATTTCTTGCCATAGCAACAGCAGTGTTGGTTTAAAACATAACTTGCTAGATATACTTCATCTTTAACATTTCTGTATATTTTCTGTGGTGTGTCTTGTTAATAGGATTACACTTTTGATGACTCTTCTGCTCTTTTGAAATGAGACATCTCTTGGGATGCATGTGAGAAAAATCTAGGATGCTCATTGCTTGCAGGAATAGAAATTCACAGGATACATTTGAAGGCATTAAATTCCAGAGCTTTTACTGAGGATGCTTGGGTGACTTTGAGTTCAAATTCAGGATAGGGCTTTTGAAAATCGAATCTGAGTGATTATTCATTTTAGAACGATTAAAAATAATCTCTATCCCTTTTATATTTTATGAAATTGCTTTTCTAATTGAGAGACTATAGAGCTTTTTTAATTATTATTATTATTTGTTTGTTTCATTTCTCCAGGGCAGTTCTTTGTTTCACTTTCACAACCAGTTGGGAGAGTATTAAAAACAAATCATTTTTAAAATAAGTTAAAACCAGGACCTTCACACTTCAAAATAATAGACTTGGGTTAAAGGGGCTCCTTCCTCTCTTCCCTCAATACAGTCTCTTCTGTTTAGGAAAATACATGGTTACAGTGACTTCAGTATTACAAAGAAATACATTTTGGTAAGAGAGAAACAAAACCTCTTGGTTCCGAATGTAGTTATTCACTATAAGCCATTTATTCATCTGGCTCTAGGCTATGGGAATTACTCCTAGCACAGAACTCCCTTTGAAATCCTAACTCCCTAGGGGGTCAGAGATAGATGAGAAACTGCCCCTATGAACTCGGTTTATACACGGGAAACAAAGAAGTTAATGGTTGAGGGTAACAGAGGAAAGGCGTGTGGGAAGGGTGAATGTAGCTAGCTTCCTTTGCTTGCAACAGGAGCTTCTTTCAATGCAAAGCCCATGCCAAGACAGATCAGGCACTCTACCAAAAAGATACAATAATTTAGTAATACAGTCTGCCCAGGCAGCTTAGCAGCTGGAAACGAGGGAGCCTTGGGATTTGCTATAAACGGTAAGGAAATTGGCTGATAGCCTCTCTCCTATATTGAGCAAAGGGAGCAAGAGAAAAGATTATAAATGTTTGAAATCAGAGCCAAACAGCCGGGTCTGTTCTGGTCCAGGAGCTGCCAGAACTCCAGCAGCCTCTGGCTTCTGCATTAAATACTGAGCTTGGCAGAGCGTGGGGCTAAGAGGCCAGGGAAGAACAGAGTTTACCTGGATGCATTTTCAGAAAGGCAGCTGCTGATCTTAAGTCCCATGGTCATTATCTTATAGTCAATACTTTTTAGTGGACACAGTCACAGGATGCCTTTTTTCAGGGTCAACATTCTCTTAGCACTCCTGGAAAATAGTAATACCTGTGCAAGCAGGCTTTAAATTGTTGCTTCCAATTTTTCCCAGACAACCATTACTCTCTGGTGGCTATTATCTCTCATTTGTTCTCTTTCTCAAAAGGAGGTGGGTCTCTGAGTACAGAAACTTTGAACCCTTGCCTGACATCAGTGGTTTTATAGGAGTTAAGTCCCTCTTGCTTTCCCTATACTGTCTCATTAGGACATGCACTGATGCCATAGAAAATTCTAGGGTAAACCATAAGCACAGAACCTTGTAATGGAATGAAAGAGGCAGGTTTTGGACTAGCCAGATTTATATCCTCTAGTGTCTTGTATTTACTAGCTCTTCCTTATCAGGAATCATAAAACCTACTTCAAAGACTTATGTGAGGATTAACCTAATGAGATAGAATGAACATGAACATAGAAGAGGCCTAAGTGTTGGTTCCCCTTACCTAGTACGGCATCTTGATCTTAGCCTTTGTAATTTTTGAAATAAGCATGGAATTTGTATTTATTTAAGTTAATTTCACGTATCTTTGGGAACTTCAATTTTTAACCTTGGGGAATTAAGAGAATATGAACTCTATATTGTTGTCTCTGTGGCTCATTTTTATTTGTTTGATTCATACTTGTATCTTAGTATATATGTAACCTGAAAAGACATTCTTACTATTTGGATATCAATGAACATGCCAGCCAAAGCATGTGAGATCTATGACTAAGAAAACAAGGCAGATAAATAAACTACCACAGGATTCATATAATTGCATTATAAATGAACAAAAAATAGTTAACGTCTCTCCTAAATATTTCTGATAAGACCCCATACCCCTTTAAAAGTTTGTGGAGCCATGTTGACCATATATATTACCAAAGTTTAGCTCCTTGTTCTCTTTAGGTGATTTAGGATTTAAATACAAAATACAGTCTATGATTATATTTGCATTATTATTATTTTTACAGAATATCATAGAATAATTGAAATGCTTAAAGATTACCAAAACTCCATGAATTTCTTTCATGTTCTTTATAAATATACATTTTAGGGGAATCTTATTTTAAAAAGGATTTGCTTTATTTGAGCTCATAATTATAGTAAGCTTGTTCTTCATTTATATAATACCCAGGATTATTTATTGACATATATTGTGTCATATATTACAAAGTGCTAACATGTATAACAAGGCAATTTATTATTAAGTCTCCTTATTTAGTAAGGTAAAATCATTTAAAGAGTCACGATAAGCTGGATTTATTTTTTTGAGAGAGAGAGAGCATATACAAGTCGGGGTGGGAATGGTGGGGGAAAGGGGCAGGGGAAGAGAATCTTAAGGAGACTCCGTGCTGAGTATGGATCCCAATACAGGCCTCAATCCCACAACCCTGAAATCTTACCTGAATTGAAATCAAAAGTTGGATGCTTAACTGTCTAAGCTACCAGGTGCCCCATAACTGGATTTTTTTAACTGAAGTCTTTATGAATGCACTTTTTTTTTAAAGATTGTATTTATTTGACAGAGAGAGAGATCACAAATAGGCAGAGAGACGGGCAGAGAAAGAGGGGGAAGCAGGCTCCCTGCAGAGCAGAGAGCCCCATGTGGGACTCAATCCCAGGACCCTGAGATCATGACCTGAGCCGAAGGCAGAAACTTAACCCTCTGAGCCACCCAGATACCCTGAATACACTTTTATAATAAAAATATTTTGCTATGAAATATTATGGCAGATTAAGTACCCTGAGCTATCTTTCTGCAATGGAACAAATATATTCTGAATAGGACATTCTTTTAGATGTTGCCTGCTCAAACAAGTTTTGCTCTCTAAAATGTGTATTAAAGACAAGAAAGTCAATGTTTCTCTGAGTGCAGATGTCAATAATAGCACTGCTGTTTGGACACTGTGTCCTGGTTCAGTGGTTAAAGTTAGGAGGCTGAGTCAAGGGAAACTGAAGGCAAATATAAAGTCTCTCTGGAAGGAAATGACAGGCTTTCATAGATTAAGATCAAGTAATGAGGTAACAATAAATGATTTCTATTCACCTTAAATAGCAAATCACTGTAAGTAGGTATAATCAAAAATAGCAAGTACATATCTAGTCCCCAATGACTATAGATATTGTTAATGAAAATAGGAAATAAAACAATAAATTTAGAAGTTATAATATATTTAAAGATCTAAACGCCCAATCATGAAGACGAGTAAAAACAAGGACTATCAGTAAATAGCAGGCAAATTTGAAAAATACATGACATTTCTCAATATGAAAAATATAACACTTGAAATAATTTTTAAAATTCTAAATGAGGGACATCTGGGTAGCTCAGTCAGTTAAGCATCTTCCTTCAGCTCAGATCATGATCCCAGGGTCCTGGGATTGAGTCCCATATCGGGCTCTTTGCTTAGCTTAGAGCCTGCCTCTCTCTCTCTCTCTCTCTCTCTCTCTCTCTGCCCCTTCACCTGTTCATGCGCTCTCTCTCTCTCTCTCTCTCTCTCTCTCTGGCAAATAAACAAATAAAATATTTTTAAAAAAATTCTAAATGAATAGAATTCCAGAATAGCAGGTTAAGCAGAGATGAAGAGAGAACTGGTAAATTGGAAAAGAAATTTGAAGAAATTATCCAAAGTGTAGCACAGAGGGCCAAAGAGACAAAAAATGTGGAAGACATGAAAAGACTTGAAGAATGGAATAAGAGGGGTAACATGAACTTAATCAGACATTCAGGATGAAATAATAAATTGTATATAGGAGAGGAAGCTTTTTGGTGGATAATGGCTGAGTTTTTTCTACAACTGATAAAATAGAAAATCATAGGTCCTAGAAACACAGTGTATTCCAAACAGGATAAATAAAGAGAAATCCACACTAAGATACATTATCATGAAATTGAAAAAGGAGATTCTCAAAGCAGGTGGAGAAATGATGGATCACTTGCAGCAAAAAACGTAGGTATAATAACCAACTTATCAAGGAAATGATAGAAACAAAAAGAAGTACAATAATATCATCAAAGTGTGAGAGAAAATAATCATCAATCTAAAATTGTGAACTTATAAACCTTATTTTAAATAAATGAAAGTGTAATATAAAGTCATTTAATTGAAAAACTGAAAGCATTTACCACCAAGACTTTTTTTCCAAAAGATAAATCTCGAGGATTACTTCACACAAGAATATGATCTCAAGACAGTCTGAGGAAGTGATAGTGAATAAATAAGATGGTAAACATATATGCAAATTCAAATAAAAATAATCTGAATAAAATAATAACATTTGACTTGGAAAAGTGAGCAAACAATTGAAACACTGACAACAGCATTTATTAGAGAACAAGTAAATTTCGAGTGATGTAAAATCTTAATAATTGTTGAGGAAGTGGGTGAATAAGGTACTGTTCAACTTTAGACTTTGTTAAATTAAAAAATTATGGTAAAATTTTAAGTATACCAAAAGAATAAAAATAAATTACATAAATTCTAAGATATAGGAAAAAAATAGTAATGAGAAAAAAAGAACAAAAAAGGGAATAGAGATGAAAAAAGAATATGAAAGATAAATGGATATCAAAAAGTAAAGTAATAGAACAAAATTGAAATATGTAACCACCAAAATCAACATAAATTTGCTAATTTCACTAGTTAAAAGGAAGAAGTTGTTTAGATGATAGGAAAACAAAATCCAACTTTATGCTCTTTAAAATAGACACACCTATAGCTAAGGGCACACCTCCCCACACATAGAAGGTAAAGATGAAAGAAGTTATACCTGAGAAATACTAGCTGAAAGAAAATTGGGCAGCTATATCAGTTTCAAGCCAAGTAGACTTATACACTAAAGACATTTCCAGGATATAAAAAGTCACTATGAAATATTATAATGTTCAATTCACCAGGAAAATATAGAAATTCTAAATATTTATACACTTAAAAATTATGCATATGATATACATCATATGCTATACATATATTTAATAGAAATAAAAGGAAAAATCGTAAGTCCACTAAAACAGGGAGATTTCAATACCTCAATTAATGGAATATTTTAACAGCTCAATTAATAGACTTAAACTAGGAAAATACATAGAGTTAGGTACCTAACAATTAGAGAACACATGTTATTCTCATGAAACATTGATAAAAATCTATTTTAACTTGGCTTGCAGCAAGTTTCAGTACATGTCAAAGACTCAGATCCATATATATTACATTTTATGACAAGAACTCAATTAAGTTAAAGACTGCCATAGACATCCCCATCACAATGTACATACACACTTCCAACTCATGAAAAATGATTTGAGACACCAAATTCTAACTTTAAAATGTTTATATTTAAACAAAAATGTAAATATAAACCTCAAACATGGTGAAAGCAGCATAAGTGGAACTTAGAAATTTTAAATACTTATATTAGAAAGGAAGAAATGCTGAAGACTAATGAGCTAAATGCAAATTCAAGAAATTTTATAAGAAATGATAGAAAAAAACAGGAAAGTAGGAAAAAGAAAATGGTAATGAACAGAAATGAATGAAATAGAAATAAAAACAAATCTACAAAATCAGAAGCAGAATGTTTTATACACTTAAAAAGTAGATGTAATTTCTAGTAAGAACAGGAAAGAAGAAAGGGAGACTGTACCAACAAACTATATTAGGATTAAGAAGGGCTGTAACTACAGTTACATAAAAAGATTAAAAAGATAAGAAAAAATTATGAACAACTTTGTGCCAACAAATTTTAAAACTGAGAGAGATGGATAAATTCTCGATAATTATAACCTGCCAAAACTTGAAAAAGATATAGAAACCCCAAATAGTCCTATGGCTATTAAAGAAATTGAGTGAATAATTAAAAATCTTTCCACAAAGACTATGCTGAGTCCAGATCATTTTAAAGGTAAATTAAATATAGCTATTAAGAAACAGACCATGTTATTTTATACAAACCACTGCAGAAATTTGAAGAAGTAGGAATTTTCTCTAACTAGCTTGTATGACACTAGTAAGATTCATATTAAAACTAGACTGTATAAGAAAGGAAAGTTTACAGGCCCATTTCATTCATGAACATAGATGCAAAAGTTCTAAACAAAGTACTAGCAAACCAAAACTAGTGGGGCATCGAAAGGAAAATTCATTTTAGTCAGTTCATCCTATTAATATCCAGTGTGTTTAACATATTTTCTTATGTTAATTAGTGTAAAGAACACTAGTGGATTAAAGGAGAAAAACTACATAATCAACTCAATAGGTGAAGAAAATCATTTGATATAAGCTCAATATTCCACTCATAATTAAAATTCTCAGCAAAGTTTGAATACGAAAGCACATATTTAACTTAATAAATGATATCTATCTCAAAATTAGAGAAAGCGTCATTTTAAAAAGGGAAAGACTAGAGGTATTCTGTGGTAGATGCGATTACTGGTTTCAATTCTTTACTCCCTCTTGTGCCATATTACACGGTAGTGCTGTACAGGAGGTGGCATTTCCATCCCCATTCCATTTACTTTAGGTTTAGATGCATGACTTTATTCTGTTAGTGGATGTGAGAAGTGATAGTGTGCCGGTTCCTACAGTGAGACCCAAAGAGCCATCCCCATTTCCACTGTGGAAAGATACATCATGTAGCCTCTGAACAACTCCACTCATGAGATAATGAGAATGCAAAAGGCAAATAAATTTCTTAGTATTAGTCTGAAAATTGTTTTGATCTCATGGAACCCCTGAGAAAATCTTTGGACATGAAGCATCCCTGGACAACACTTAGAGAAATATTACTTTAGCATGGCATTTCCTATGCCACCCTGGAATGTACTTGCTTGTTTCTTACAAGTGCATTCTTCCACAACCACAATGGAACCAAATCAGAAAATTAACATCAATATGTTGGTACCATCTATTCTTCAGACCTCACTCAGTTGTCCTACTTCCCCCAGTAATAATTTCTGTGATAAAGAGAATCTAGCTGATGATCCCACATTGTGTCTAGTTGTAACATCTCTTTAGTCTCACAGATTAGGTTTATCTGATATTTCTGCATGAGTAGACTTAGGTTATGCACGTTTGGCAGGAAAATCCAGAAATGATTCTGTGTTTTTCCCATGGCATCCTATCAGGGGGGCCAAGGTTTTTATTTGCTCTATTACTGTTCCCCTTGATCATTTGATTAAGATAGCACCTTGCAGAGTTCACCACAGAATTACTCTTTTTCACTTTGTAATTAATAAGTATTGTATGGGGAGATCATTTGAAATTATTTAAATTTCTCACTCCTAATCAAACTTTTAAATCATTCATTTATTTATATATTTTTATGGGCTCATGTGTTCCTATTTTATCTAATAGTTCATAACCCATTAACTGTCATAACCTATTTTGTTCCTAAATTGTCCTCAGTTTAAACAGTTGGAGCCCAGTCACCTTCTCTATCCTCCTAACAGGCCTTATCACTCTGAGTACTTCTTTGCTTTCTGGAACAAGTTCTAGGTTCATCTTACACCTTCCCTGCATTGACCTTAATATCAGTAATTTCTCAATGGACCATTGTTGATTTGAGTGGAAAATGTATTTATAAGCCAAACTGTAGGCTTTACTTATGGCTACCTGGATTTCAATTTCCCACACCTTCTTAATTGAAAGAGGTAGACAATATATATGTGTAAATACACACAAATACATATTTACATCTCTATATATCTTGAAAACATTTGTATCTCCAATTCCAATGCAACATCACAAGGTTCACTCTAGGTTTCTTCTTCATATTTAAAAATTCTCCCTTAAACAATTTAGTGGGAAATTTGGCTCCCATTATCCTTAATGCAGTTGCTTATTTGATCAATTCCTCTGTAAATAACAAATCTCCCACATCCACAACCTCACCACTCAGACAGCTTTCTCCCCTTGACTGAAATTTGATTCTCCATGCCAGTTTCTCTCTCTTTGTAAACACCCTGCTCACCCTCCTGGGGCCGCATCTTACAGCCAGCCGGCCATTCCTGCACATGCTCCTTTCCCTGCCTGGGCTTTGACATCACATGCCAGGCCACCTCATGCATGAACACTTTTCTCTTCTGGACAGGGACACTTCCCTTGCCCTGTGTGGGTTTTGACACCTCTAAACCACCTCTCCTCAGGGATATCCTCCTTGCTTTGCTGACTCCTTCTGCTAGGCCACTCCCCATCCATAGGTTCCTTCCTACCCCTACTTAGACCCTGAAACTCCATACTGGGCTGCTGCACATGTGGACACCCTCCTAACGCTCCATGGACCCCAACATGCCATTCTGGGTTGCTCCAAACATGGACACCACCATTACCTTCCTTTAACCTGATTCTCAGCTCTGGGTCACTGCAAATCCCCATTCTCCACTGAAGGTATGGATACCATCACACTTTTCCTCATCTAATGACCTTAGGACTAAATTGTATGGAGTGAATGGGAAAGGAAAAAGGAAATGACCAGCCATCTCATATCTGAGCTCCTCTACTTATGGTACAGGTTTTTCCTTCAGATCTTAGATGATTTTCTTAACTTATTAGAAGTACTTTTTTTTTTTAAGATTTTATTTATTTATTTGACAGACAGAAACACAGCCAGAGAGGGAACACAAGCAGGGAGAGTGAGAGAGGGAGAAGCAGGCTTCCCGCCGAGCAGGGAGCCCGATGCGGGGCTGGATCCCGGTTCTCCAGGATCATGACCTGAGCTGAAGGCAGTCGCTCAGCCAACTGAGCCACCCAGGCACCCCATAGAAGTACTTTTTAATTTTAGGTTATAATTTTCAAATTCCTTGGGGCCACATTTTTTATTTGCTTTCATTAGCTCTTCAACCTCCATTTTCATTTCTTTTTTTTGGTAATGCCTTTAAATTGGGTTCTATTAAAATCCTTTTTTGTTTCCCATGTTTAATGAGAAGAGATGCCCTGAATATTAATTCAGAAGAGGTTGCTATATGAGAATAGGCATGAGCCATACCATATGAGAATAACTTTATCCATTTCACTGCTCAAGGACTTTCTCCTTTGTTGTTACCATGAAGTATTAAGAAATAGGAGAACTTCTCTGCTTGATTCAGAAAGACTTCTTACCATTACTTCGGTGTTTTCCAGAGCTCCATTCACTTTGCTTTCCAAAGTAGTAGTCTCACAGTTGAATATTGTATTTTGCTACTATAATGTCCAAAGTCTCCCTTCTCTGGACCACTGCCACCCATGCCACTCCCACTTCCCCATTATGTAAAATGATTTTTGTCCTTGAGGTCTCTGGTTCAATTTGGATTCTGCTCCTGAAAAGTTTTCTTCAGATTAAGTCTCTAGCCCAACTAAAAGCATGTCTTTATTGGGTATTCCTAAGATTCTCAACTGCTGAAGCTGCTTCCTGTTGTCTTTTTACAGAATTTTTTCAAGTTCTGTTAGTTGTTCTCAGATTCTATTGCTTGGCATCCTGCATAGTGCTGGGCCCTTTCCTTTGGTTAATCAGAATCTAATGGCAATTTCATGGCTTGCAGGGTCCATCCAATTTCATTTTCTTTTTTACTAGTATACAGCTGCAGATCCAGCTCTGGATCTTGTTGCTATCACCTGATGTGGTTTTGTCCATCAGTTTTCCAGGGCCACAGGGATTCCTTGATACCTGCTTTATTGAGATTATCACCCATAGCTGCTTTTTTGGGTTTTGTTGTTGTTGTTGTTGTTGTTGTTGTTATCATGTGCTCATTTTATTCTTTCATTATTATGTGTTTTTTTTTAATCTATTTATTTATTTATTTGAGGGAGAGAGAGAGCAGGGGGAGGGCAGAGGGTGAGGGAGAGAGAATATCTCAAGCAGAATCCCCACTGAGCACAAAGCCTGACAAGAGGCTCAATCCACAACCCTGAGAATTTGACCTGAGATTGACAAGAGTCCAGTGCTTAACCAACTAAGCCACCCAGGTGACCCCCATTATTATGTTTTTATTTAAATTCCAGTTAGTTAGCATACAATATAATATTAGCTTCAGGTATACAATATAGTGATTCAACACTTCCACACAACAACCAGTGCTCATCACAAGTGGATTCCTTAATCCCCATCACCTATTTAACCCATCCCCCAACCCCCATCTGATAACAATCAAGTTGTTCCCTATAGTTAAGAGTCTGTTTCTTGATTTGCCTCTCTCTTCTTTTTCATCCCCTGCTTATTTCTTTTTTTTCTTAAATTCCACATGAATGAAATCATATGGTATTTGTCTTTCTCTGACCAATTTTATTCCTTAGTATAATACCTTCTAGCTCTATGTCATTGCAAATTGGCAAGATTTCATTCTTTTTGTGGCTGAATAATATTCCATTCCGTAATATACCACATTTTCTTCATCCATTCATCAGTCAGTGGACACTTGGGCTGTTTCGATAATTTGGCCTTTGTAGATAGTCTGCCATAAACATTGGGGTACATGTATCCTTTTGAATTAATACTTTTGTATTCTTTGGGTAAATACCTATTATAGGGTTGTTCTATTTTTAACTTTTTGAGGAACCTCCATACTGTTTTCCACAGTGCCTGCACAGTTTGCATTCCCACCAACAGTGCAACAGGGTTTGTTTTTTTCTCTACATCCTTACCAACACCTGTTGTTTCTTGTGTTATTGATTTTAGCCATTTTGACAGGTATGAGGTAATATCTCTTTGTAGTGTTGATTTGTATTTCCTTGATGATCAGTGATGTTGAACATCTTTTCATGTGTCTGTTGGCCATCTGTATGTCTTCTTTGGAAAAATGTCTGTCAATGTCTTCTGCCCATTTTTTAGTTGGATTACTCATTTTTGGGGTGTTGAATTTTATAAGTTCTCTGTTGTTTCTTTTTTTAAGATTTTATTTATTTATTTGACAGAGAGAAACACAGCTAGAGAGGGAACACAAGCAGGGGGAGTGAGAGAGGGAGAAGCAGGCTTCCTGCTGAGCAGGGAACCCAATGTGGGACTCGATCCCTCGATCCTGGGTCTCTGGGATCATGATCTGAGCTGAAGGCAGTCGCTTAACCAACTGAGCCACCCAGGCGCCCTGAGTTTTATAAGTTCTTTGTATATCTTGTTACTAAACTTTTCTTGGATATATCATTTGCAAATATTTTCTCCCATTTTGTAGGTTTTCTTTTAGTTTTGTTGAGTGTTGCCTTCACTCTGCTTTTTATTTTTATTTATTTTTACTTAGTCCCAATAGTTTATTTTTGTTTTTGTTTCCCTTAGTTCAGGAGACATATCTAAAAAGAAGTCAATGTGGCCAATGTCAAAGAGGTTACTGCCTATGTTCTTCTTTAGGGTTTTTGTGGTTTCAGGTCTCATATGTAGGTCTTTCATCCATTGTGAATTTATTTTAATATGGTATAAGAAAGTGGTCCAATTTCATTCTTTTGCATGTTTTTGTCCAGTTTTCCTAATATCATTGTTGAAAAGACTGTCTATTTCCCACCGTATATTCTTTCTTACTTTGTTGAAGATTAAGGGTTCAATGTGGGTTCATTTCTGGGTTTTCCATTTTGTTCTGTTGATCTATGTGTCTTAGTTTTGTGCCAGTACCACATTGTTTTGATCACTACAGCTTTGCAATGTAAATTAAAGTATAGAATTGTGATGCCTCTAGCTTTGCTTTTCTTTTTCATGAATGACGTATTAGACCAGATGGACTTAATACATATACTTAGAATATTCCATCCTAAAACAGAAGAATATACATTCTTTTCAAGTACAAATAGATCATTCTCCAGAATAGATCACATATAAGGTCATAAAACAAGCCTCAACAAATACAAAAAGATCAAAGTCATACCATGCATCTTTTCTGACCACAATGCTGTGAAACTAGAAGTTAACCACAAGAAAAAATTTGGAAAAACCGCAAATATATGGAGATTAAACAATATGCTACTAAACATTGAATGGGTCAACCAGGAAATCAAAGGAGATATTTAAAAAAAAAAATACATAGAAACAAACGAAAATGAAAACACAATGGTCCAGATCTTTGGGATGCAGCAAAAGCAGTCCTAAGAGGGAAGTATGTAGCAATATAGGACTACCTCAAGAAGAAAAAAATCTCAAATAAAAACCTAGCCTAACATGAAAAGAAACTAGAAAAATGAACAACAAATGAAGCCTAAAGCCAGCAGAAGGAAGGAAATAATAAAGATTAAAGCAAAAATAAATGGTATAAAAACTAAGAGAACAATAGATCAATGAAACCAGGAGCTTTGGAAAAAATTAATAAAATTGATAAATCGCCAGCCTAAATTATCAAAAAGAAAAGAGAAAAGACCAAAATAAATAAAATCACCAATGAGAGAGGAAAAATAACAACCAACACCACAGGATTCTACTAATATCAATACCAGCACTCAAATCCCTAGAAATGCAGCAATTTTTTATTTTCTAAAGAGGACTAAAATGACCCTGCAGACAAAAGTTATGACTTATAATACAAAAAGAAATCACTCATTTTCCATAATTTGTTTTTATCGTGACATGAATTTGGGGTTTGTATTTATATGATAAAGATCAGGGGTAAAGATGGATAAAAAGAGATTGAAATGCTTACTTATTGGATACCTTCTCTGACATTTCTTTAAAATGCTAATGATGCTTTGAGTAACTATCAGATTGGAATTCACACATATTTAGTTCTGTACCTTGGCATGAAATATACACTTATCAAAAGAGAAGTGTGAAATTACATGAGACAAGTTATGAAAACAGTTTAATCTGTATACTTTACCTCAGTTACATTTAAAAAAAGTAAGAAAGGGGCGCCTGAGTGGCTCAGTTGGTTAAGCGACTGCCTTCGGCTCAGGTCATGATCCCAGAGACCGGGGATCGAGCCCCACATCGGGCTGCCTGCTCGGCAGGAAGCCTGCTTCTCCCTCTCTCACTTCCCCTGCTTGTGTTCCCTCTCTGGCTGTGTTTCTCTCTGTCAAATAAATAAAAATCTTTAAAAAAAAAAAAAGTAAGAAAGTGCAAAAATCCCTTCTAAAATGTATTTTGAAAACATATAAGCAGAAACAAAGGAGTTAATCCTTTGTTTATTACTGTGTCAAATATATATTATATTTGATAAAAAATATATTTGTTTATATATTACTATGTCAAAATAACAATCTTTATCAAGTACCTACTACAATCACTGCTATATTTTTTTATAACAATGAAACACTTTAGATTAAAAATTGTTGTAATAGCAGAAACATATATTTAATGTGTTCTATGCCACTGGCATTGTTCTAACTGCTTTACTTCTATTATTTTGTTAAGTTTTCACAGCACTTATAGGTGTACACTATTAGTATCCTTGTTTGCAGAAGTGAAAATATAAACATTGCCAGAATATATCTTGAACAATGTATTAATTCTTCTTTGAAAACTGGGATCTGAATCATTTATCTATCACAATATATCAACAACTCCAAAACTTAATGGCTTAAAATAACAGCCATTTATATAGCTCATGATTCTGGTGTTTTCTTCTGGTCTGGGCCAACCTCCCCTAATCTTGGCTAGGTTTTCTCATTCATGGGTGGTCAGTGTTGGCCTGGGATGAGTACTTCGTGGATGACCTCACTAAAATATCAGAAAGGTGGCTGACTATTATCTAAGGTGACAAAGATGGTTTATGTATAAACCACACCTTTTTACTTTAGGGTTTTGTTTTGTTTTGTTTTTTGTTTTTGATTCTTTAACTTCTTGGGACCTTTTTGACCCTGGAGGAACTGCCCCTCCCAGGGCTAGCTAAATCTTAGAGATAGTAAACATCTCTTTCCTGTACGAACCAACTAATCCAGAGCCACACCCCAACCACACTCCCGGTAGCCTTTTACCAGTCCTAATCACAACAGGTATCAAAGAACTAGGGATAGTCCCGATCTATGCTCTAGAAGCTACTGAAATGATTCAAACTAGTCAATCCTAAACCTGATAACCTCTTTCTCCCTTCACAGAGGAATCACCAGGAAGGCTCTGGACCACCTTTTCCCTCACTCATTCTGCCACCTGATTAACCCTGGTGTTTCCCACATTTCCCCTGCCCCAAACCATGGCATCCCCCCTCCTTTTGGAATGTAACAGTTTATCTTTTCAGTGACAGTTGTCTCCTGATCTGTTAGCCTCATCATACTTGAAAAACAATAAAACGTACAATTTTGGACAGCAGGGCACTGTATTTCATCAGCTCCCAAGCAAGTCTGGGCTTATTAGCTTCCTAGGAAATTTGCAAGAGCACCCGGAGAACAAAGCCACAGTGCCCAAGTGGTGCTTTTCAAGTCGCTGCTTCTGTTATGTTGGCTGTTGTTCCATTGGCCAAAGTAAGGCACATGACCATCCCCAGAGTCACGTGGGAGGAATGGATACAGAGTAGGGTGTGGCCACAGGGAGCTGATGCATAGTGGGGCCATATCTGCCACCAATCCACCAAATAAGCATTTCAGGAACTTTTATATTGACTTGTCATTCTCTTTGATGGAGGTTTTAGAGTTTGGCTGTTGAAACAAGCAAGTAATAGTTGCCTTTTGACAACTCTTAGCAAAAATGTTACCAACTATCATGATGCTAAGAACTACTATTCAAAAGACAATGCTTATAGGCTAATACCTAAATTTTCTTAAACTTAGGGAAATGATTGCTTATCACTAGAGGACTTGGACAATATAAAGCATTTTGAGGTTGTAATTATAGTCATTTTGGTGAAACCACAGAGGGGATAATAACCTAATAATAATGACAGAAAACAAATAAAATTATGCCCCTAAAACTCTCGTTTATCATGATTATGGTCAAAAACCTCTTGACTGAAATTTATAGAATCTTTTTCCCACAATAGGCTGATTATTTTCAATTTTCTTTTCAAAACCAAACCCTTGGGGCGCCTGGGTGGCTCAGGTGGTTAAGCGACTGCCTTCGGCTCAGGTCATGATCCCGGAGATCCGGGATCGAGTCCCACATCGGGCTCCCTGCTCGGCGGGAAGCCTGCTTCTCCCTCTCTCACTCCCCCTGCTTGTGTTCCCTCTCTGGCTGTGTTTCTCTCTGTCAAATAAATAAATAAAATCTTAAAAAAAACAAAAACAAAAACAAAAAACCAAACCCTTCAGCCTTCTTTAGCAACTTTCAAAATAAAATTCTAAACATCCTTATTTCTGAATCCCTCCTTCCTTTTACATTACTTACCTGTTACTGTCATCCATACCAACTCATTATGTTGTAAAGCACTAGGGATCCAAGTAGCATACGGAGAAAATTCATTGGAACAGAATGCCAGGTTTTATTTCCTTTCGGCATTACCTTGCTTCCATGGAAGTGGAAAAAAAACGTTTTTTCAGTTCACTTATCCCAAATTCCAGGAATAGTCATAAATAGGAGAAACACGTCCCCTCCACAGAATCTACTTGTTTGCCTTTGAACTCTAGATTGTTCTTCTGTCTAAATAGTAATATATTTTCCAGGCTAGTAGATATGGGAATCTGATAGATCGTAGTTTGAATCTCAGCTTAACCTCTTACTAGCTAGGGAAACTTCAGTAACTTATATTGTTTAAGTGATTGTTTTTACTTTTAAAAAATTGATATAATAGGCCATAAACTCTACCATTAGAGACAGTTCAGAGCTGCATTCATTCACTCTCCACTCACTATTCTAGCCCACAAAGGGTCTCTGTCTTGAGGGAAGTCCAAAAGGAGTTATTATCAAAGACATAGTGTTGCTACATTGGAAAAGGATGCAGTTTTTGTGGGAAGACAGAGAGACTGTTATAGTCCTGGGTGGGCGCAGTGTCCCTCCTTTAGATTGTTGTCTTTTGGACATCTCTTCCTAGCACTCTTCTCTCTTCCATCTCAGGATTTCATTGTGACAAGGTCAGAGCTGGGGGACATCTGTTTGGAAAGCCCAACAGGAACGGGGGTTAGGTATGGGGATATGCAAGGTGAGGAACAAACCTGCCTCAGTCAGCAGCTAGAGAGAGAATAGTGCAGGGACTTGTGCCCAAAGAGTAATAAGGAACATTGGTTTGTCTATAGCATTCTCTGGGCAAATATCTATTGAGATTTATTATGGTTGCCAATTTGTTTAAATATGTAAATGCAATTTTCTGGCTATATCTCTACCAGATAATCATAATCATTGTTTTTTAAAGATCTTATGTATTTATTTGAGAGAGAGAGAATGAGAGAGAGAGAGTATGAGAGAGGGGAGGGTCAGAGGGAGAAGCAGAGTGCCTGCCGAGCGGGAAGCCCAATATGGGACTAGATCCTGGGACTCCACAATCACGATCTGAGCCTAAGGCAGTTGCTTAACCAACTGAGCCACCCATGTGCCCAGTCAGAATTATTATTAATCATTTTGCAGGATTGTTATACAGATCAAATGAGATCTTGTAAATATGACCCCGAATTGGGTCATATAAAATAGTACATACCTGTTAAATATTACTTATTAATTTGTGAATACTTTGGAGTTTGGAATTTATAATAATAACCAACGTACTTAAAGTACAAATCAGCAAGTCAGCTTTGGTGTTGTTATTATCCACCGCATTGGCTATTTTTGACTCACGAGATTAGTTTTTGAGCTTATCATGTCATTTAACTTGGATTGTGGCAAATATTCGGCTATATAAACTAAACAGCCAATCAAAAAAGTATACTGACTTCCTTCACTAAGTTCTTTGGCCAGGGTTTTATACAGTATATCTTCAAAAGACAAATTGGGTCATAAAAAAGCATGGTATATTTTAAGTCTTGGAGAACATTTATGTTTTAGCTTAGAAAAATTACAAAGCAATAAATTTTACTTTTTTCTTTTCTGCATTACTCTTTCAAAGATCTGAAGAAATTAAAAAATAACTAATGCTATTTCAGAGAAGAAAATGATAGCTTTGTGTTAATAGCTCAACATCAGTTTCTTGTAAAAGAATCTCACTTTTGAGGCGCCTGGGTGGCCAGAGGGTTGAGCCTCTGCCTTCGCCTGAGGTCATGATCTCACGGTCCTGGGATCAAGTCCCACATCAGGTTCTCTGCTTGGCGGGGAGCCTGATTCCCCTTCTTTCTCTGCCTGCCTCTCTGCCTATTTGTGATCTCTCTCTCTGTCAAATAAATTTTAAAAATCTTTAAAAATTATTTCTAATTATAAAAATGAAAAAGAATCTCACTTTTTAGTGATACTATAGATTGCATTGTTTGCCTACATTAAGCCTGAGCAAATCCTTTTTATCTAAATTATATAACTTATAGAATCATTCTTAATTTTATATTGTATGTTTAAATATTCTCAGTATTATTAAATTTAATTCTTAATTTAAACTTAAATTACTTTTAATTATACTTCTTTCAAAGATTTTGTTTCTGAATTTATTTGCTGGGAGAAGGGCAAAGAGATGTCATTATGTATGTTCTTGATTTACTTGCCCAGTGTCCTACTGCACAATGATTCATTTATTGTGAGGGTTTGAACATGGGTGTTTCACTATAAGAAAACCCAGTTTTGTTATTCAATATAAAATATATGCCCTGGGGACAAGGAAGAACAATATACAATTACTCAATTAATACTCAATCCATATCTTTGAAATGCACTCTAAGGTATGTCAGGAAGATCCAGTTCATAACACACAAAATCATTTTATACATGGTACTTGTAGGGTCATGAGTGTTTCATAAAGTGAAGATATCATTGTACCAACAAATAAAATGTCTGGGTATTACACAAGTTTGAAAAGGCACTGCTGTTTGTAACAGGGCCTTTTGGAGTCCTTATAAACAACCAACTGTCCTTCCGCTCTTTTGCAGATGACCCTTCTCGACTGGAAGACAGCGATCCTCCAAAAGAATATGATCCTGGGCAATTTGAAGGCCTTCTCCATGGATCCTCTCCAGCCTGTGAGTCCCCTGAAAACCCATTTCATCTCTATGGAAAAAGAGATGAATGTGAAGAAGGACAAGATGAAGTCAGTTTGGCAAATAGTCCTTTGCCTTTCAAGAAGTCTCCAATAGCAAAAAATTCAGAAACTTTGGTAAAGAAAATTAAACCCAAAGTGGTCAGTCGAACAATTTTTCACAAAAAAAGCAACCAACTTGAAAACCATACCATTGTTGGCACAAGAACAACTAGGAATGGATCCCGGAATGGAGACCAGTGGATTATGAACACAGGAGGATTTGTGGAGAGAGCTTGTACGTTGGGGAGAATAAGGTCTTTGCCAAAAGCCCTGATTGACATGCATTTGTCAAAAAATGTCTCTAAATCAGATTCTGACCTCATTGCATACCCTTCAAATGAGAAAACATCAAGAGTTAACTGGAATGAATCTTCAACTGCTGATCACAGTTCTAAAGGGAATTCTGAAAGAACACCATCCTTCACTTCTGAATGGGAAGAAGTAAGACTTCTTCTTCTTATTGTTCTTTATATAAGACTTTGGAGCAAGGGAAGTTTAGGGGGAGCATTTTCAGTTTTTTAAGTCTTTCAGAGGCAAAAAAAAGAACAACAACAACAACTAACAGACACATACAGTTCCAACTGGAAGGGCAGAATTCTAGGGGTAAAATGTTATAATTTCACAGCTAGTGTAAAAACAAACACAACTTCAAACATGTGGAGAAGTCTATTTCCATAGAAATTGATATCAAGCAGAAGTAATAACTAGCTATGAGGTACAAGAGAATGTTCACATTATGTTCTACCAAGCACTGCAGCTGAAAATTGAGAAAAATCTTCCTGTTTTTTGCAGCTCTGTATCATTCTGCTAGTTGCTAAATTCTTTGTTAGCTACTGTTCCATCTTTAAAGTATCTTATATTTTCGGAAAATCTCCTTATAATGTTAACCTTAATGGTAAACAGAATAGTCCTGGCTCAGGGTGCCTAGGTAACTCAGTTGCTGAAACATTCAACTCTTGATTTTGGCTCAGGTCATGATCTCAGGGTTGTGAGACTGTGCCCCATGCTGTGCTTGTCACTGGGCTTGGAGCCTGCTTAAGATTCTCTCTCTGCCCCTCATCCACCGCTCATACTCTTTCTCAAAAAAAAAAAAAAAAAATTAGAAAGAAGAAAAAGAAAAAGAATAGTCAGTCCTGGCTCTTCTCCAAGTACCATGCAGTAAACCCAAATTACTTAATATTTCCCTTTTACAATTATCAGAGAGACATTAAAGAAAAATATGTTGAGGTCATGTATCACCAATTTAAGCTATAATTAAAGACAAAGTCTTTCATTTTATAGAATTAGTCAGAAAGTGAGTGCCCTTTCAAGGTTATAAAATATAATCCTTTTTCTCTAAGGAGGACTACATCATAAAATAATGAAGTTCCTTACCTTTTCTTGAATTTCTTCAAAAAATGACCATACTCTCCCTTAGCATTTCATTCTAACATGTCACATTTTCTCCCTCAAAAAACTGAGCCAGGTGTATTGGGTTTTGAAGCACAATAGGTCACTATAGTATTCTGAGAACTAGAAATGTCTGATATTGACATTCTGAATTGAGCTATTTAGAAAAATCACTTAATCTCTCAGCATCTGTTTCAGCGTGAACGAAATGCAACATTTAAGTAATGCTTATTGTCCTCTCTGAAACTTGCTGTCTTACTCAGGTTGCTAGGATGATGAGGAGGGGATTAAACCATAAACAGCTAAAGCTTAGTCATATCTTCCTATAAATACTATACTACTGAATTAATAGTCTATTCAAATCTCTCCGTTTCTTATATTTATTAACTCTGTGAATAACGTCTGAAATCCTTTTTGGAATTCAGCAGGATTAATTAACATTTAGCCTATCTCTTAGAATTAAGATGTTTCCACATACCTGGATTCTTGCAATTCTGTGTCACAAATCAGTTTGTAGCTAGTCAAGCCATTTAGTAAGACCTTGGTTCCAATGGCCACACCCACAGACTGAAACCCACCCCTTTACCAGTCAGAGAGAAGCATGCTTTCAGAACGGGAAGATTGCCTGAGAGAATGGAGACATTCCCATGAATTTATCCTCAGCCCATCCCTTTCTGAGTTTAAAGAATATACAGTTCCTAACTTATTGACCCATATAGGTCCAAAGTTTATTTTAAGAACTATAAAGAAAAGGGATCTGATTTTAAACGTTTAAGAAAGGGAAACATAATTCATATTTTTAAAAGTAATTCAAAAGATGTCTGCTTCCTTTTAGAACTTTCTCAGTCTTTTAATTGTGGTATTACAGTAGTAATAATATCAGGAATATATGCTGCTGGCATTTGGAGATTATTTTAAAATGCAATGTAAAAAGTGAATTAATAATTTATTTATATGGCTTTTGTTTCTCACAGATTGACAAAATAATGAATTCCATAGATGTTGGAATTAATCGTGAACTTAAAGAAATGAACGGTGAGACAAGTAAGGAAACCTTTCTTTTATGTTGTAATTAATAAATATGCTCAAGAACAAGCTAGAAAATTATAGGAGGTTTTAGATAATTTCATGTTTTTATCATAATAACAGCAGCTACAAATTATTTTCTTCCACTCATATCAAACAACTGCAACCTCTAAATATCAATTCTAAGTACACTGATTCAGCACATTGAGAGATTTTTTTTCCCCCATGTGCTAAACCAGTTAACATTAATGGAGTTTCACCTTTGTGTAGAGCTAACTATGAAGCACTTCAGTGTGTTATACAATATAATGACCTGATACACTATGATTTCACATTCAATAAAATGTCCTAATCATCCTGGTGAGAGTGATTAACACCTTACCCCCAGGTTCTGGGCTCTAGTACAGCAAGAACTACGTGTTACTCATCTTCATGTATCCCAGAATGCCTAGCAGAGTGTCTCAAAAATAGTTGATTTTGCAATCACTATTTAATATATTGCCCTTATGAAGTATTATTTTTTTCTCTATAGTTAAAGCTCAGAGTGGAATTCCATTTGCAACTTTCTTTGAAGACTTTTTGCTTCCTACTAATGGATGATGTCAAATACCAGATAGCTAAACCTAAAAATAACAGTCCAATTCATGTTATAGAAACTACTGTTCTGGAAAGAATCAAAAGATATGACTTCATTTCTACCCAGTCACTAAATAGTGGTATAACTGTAGATTATCACATAGATCTATACTATTTGAAGTTAAAACAAGTGATTGCTAAGCTCTCCGAAGAACTCATGTTTAAGTTAATAGTGATAGTCGATGGTTTTGTAGAGATGGTAAGATTAAGGTCTGTGAGAGAGAAGTCTAAATATATCATACAATAAGCAACTATGGGATTCTGTGGCTCTTTGACTAGTCACCGGAGCTTTATAGACAGCACCCCATGTGACTCTTAAGCACAGGAAAGTTGGTGGCTCTTTTATAGTGTACTGGGCCTGGGTGGGTGAGAAGTGACATGGAAATCTGGGGTTGCAGTCACTGAAGGGGATATTCAGGCCTAAATGAACACCTCACTCATTTCTCCTATACTGGGACAGGTAAGGAATTAGTCTAATATGACTGGACCCCACTTTAATTAAGTGATAATTGTTTAAAAGATTACATAATTTTTTTCTGAAATACATATGTATTCTATATTTTTAAAACCAAAAAAATATGAGAAATTGTGGGGGGAAGTACCAGAATTGTGTGCATGTATCTAATGACACAAATATAGCATTAGCTCTGTGATAATATGTGTAGGCAGGTATCTCATACAGATATGCTGATAAACATTGAAGATTTTTCTAGTATTCAAAGAACTAGCCTAGGAATGTATGTTGCTACATAGTTTTTCCAGACATGCTTACAGAATAATTTCAAGAAAGTATAGGAATGCATATTTTTCATTGATACAAAGGTAAGCATTTATTTTTTTATCAATAAGAAATTCCCTGATACTGAGAATGTTCAAGCAGGGACATAGTGCTTCTCTATTGGAAGACTTAGGTGACATTGAACATTAATGCTCTGAAATTCTTCAAACAGATAATACTATAGAATTATAAAAAATATAAATATAATTATGATGATATGGTAATATTATAATAAGGGTAAATTTAAAAATGCCAGTCAGGTAAAGCTGCCTTTGAAGGACACTTTATTAGTAAACAAATTCACAGATTATCTCCCCTAATAGTCTCTTTCTACCACTTATACCACCATCCTACCCTCTGCCTTTATTTACTCTTTTTCTACAGTGATAATGAAAACGAAAGTAGAGACTCAGTCCTCACAGATTCATTACTGTTAGCAAAGTCTGGTTTTGTATGTCCTTTAATTTTTGCTTCTCAGTTACATATTAATTATACACTAAGTGATTGACTATGCCGTGTGGCATTCCAATTGACCTTTAGGTCATTGTGAATTACAACTTTACTGGGCTGCAGGCTTTTCCCTCTTGAGGCTAGATAGACTAGAGAGGTGATAACCCCATGCAAATTCCACAAATATGTACTGGTCACCACATGTGATTGGGAAATCACATGGTGAAATAAAAAGTCAGATGGAAATGAATTTAAATCTCAGTTCTGCTGCTAGGCTCTTGACCTTAGACAACTCATTCAATTTCCTGATCAACAGAAATGAGGATATTAATATAGAATCATTGTAGAAACATGTCCAATGGTATGTAAGTGGAGTCAGACTCATGTAGATATGTATTAAATTTCAGCTCCCCACTTTGCCTGCTACAAGGGCGATGGGTGTTTGACACTGTGGGCATACACATGTGGAGATAAACACACATTAGCTCTTTCTTCAAGAATTTCATGATGTCAGTTAGTCTCATAGTCTTCATGTTAAATTTGCTGTGCTCCCTGGAATACTGGCATGTCAATTGTAATTCGGGTAGAGTAACTACTAAAAGAGATCGTTAAACTCCAAGGTACCCTGGCAAAGAAAAGAGAAAAATCTAGACTGTATTGATTTAAATGGCCTAAATTATTGTTATGAAATCTGGAAGTTCTCTTTTTGCTTGACAATGGGGAAGAGAGGTGCAATGAAATTAACAGGAGGTAAATTTAGAATGAGCTCAAGGAAATACTACTCTACCTAGTATGTGTTCACAGAGTCTAGAATTTTGCTTTGAGAGGTCACTGAACCAAGCACTATGCCTGCCTTTAACAGAGCTGCACAGCTTTATGAGCGTTTGTGGTGTTTATTACTAAAAACCTCAGAAGACAATTGGGAGAATGAAATCAGAAGCAGTGGAGATACGTGATGGATCAAGGATGAGCATTACATTTTCCATGCTCTTTCCCATTTTGTTTCAGTGTTTTTGTTTGCCCTCCCTACCATCTGCACATTTGCAATTTCAGGTATTTTGTAAATAAAATATTTATTGGACCAATAAAGGTTTTGAAAATCTCTCCTCTTCACTTCTAAAAATAGAGCCAGCTCCAAGTTTGAGCAGTCTCTATGAATCATCAAACTAGTTCTACTCATAGAAAACCATTTCCTCTTTTTTTTTAAATTTCCTCAACAACTATATAGTACTTTGAAACTTATCCAGCAACATCAACTCTCTAAGACTAAGGTAGACATACCAATAAATAAAATTTTTTGTATCTATATTAAGTTCTTACTCAGAATAATATTGACAGACTGTGGGGGGCGGCATGATCCACCCACCCCACCACCCCCCCCAAAATGCTGCAAGCTACCAAAAACTATGGTGGAGGTACCTATAAATGTGCCCTGTGGGCCGGGGCAATATGTCCTTTGTGTCTCTGGGACATGCACCTCGACAAGTGCTCATCCAAGGCGTGGAGAGCCATGCCAATCCTTATGAAGCTTAATAATTGTAGGATTACGGAGGCACAACATACTTACTTTAAAACTTAGTAAAACCTTTGCTAACATAAATAGCTTAGACATTGCAACCTCCTGTTTGTGTGACCATTCATTCACTTCCCTATGCTGGGGGGGAAGTAAAACGTTCTAATAAGATAAGGATTTGTAGGAACCCATCTGTTGCTCAGGACATGCCTGCCTGTGATCGATCAGTCTATAGATTAGGATATAACAGGCACATCCTGCTTTATTGTATGGACCCTTCAAAGAAATAGGCACATCCCATTTCATAGTGACCCTCAAGGGCACAAGGCCCATCCTGTTTTTGCAAAGACCCTCGAAAAACACTATTGTCACTATTGTCACTCAAGATTAATGATCCATCACTTAAAGAAACTCTTTGATCATATGGTTTCCATCTGAAAAAAATATATAACTCTCTGCTATAAATAAAGAGCCCTGAGAACAGTGTTTTCGGGAGATCCCTACATGAAGTTTGGTCTCCTCATTTTCGCCGACTCCTTCCTCACTCTCGGACCCTAACTGTTGCTGGGGCTGGCCCCCGGCAACAGACAATTTTCACAAATATAAACTTTTGGTTTCTCACTTGAAATCTGACTTAAAATGTCAAACAAATTGGCATTGGTAGTAGGATTCAATTATATTGAATACCTCGTATTTTACAGAACATCCTATTGCTTGGTGATGCTGGATAGTACATGTGATAGGTGATGTGATAGTACAGTCTATATAATCATATACTCCCAGCTTCAAATCCCAGGATTGCAATTCACTGACTCTGTGACCTACTTGATCTCAGTTTCCTCCTCTATAAATTCAGATTTTTAACAACCACCTCATAAGATTAAATTATACACTTGTACTACTATAGCCTAGAATATAGCAGGGAATCAATATATGTAATTCTTTTTCCTTCTTATCAAAGTATGCATGACTTATCTTTCTAATTAGAGCGTATGCCACATAGAAAGATGCTAAGGAAATCTTGCTTATCATTTTGTTTTTTTTAAGATTTTATTTATTTGACAGAGAGAAACACAGCCAGGGGGAGTGAGAGAGGGAGAAGCAGGCTTCCTGCGGTCTCTGGGACCATGACCTGAGCCGAAGGCAGTCGCCTAACCAGCTGAGCCACCCAGGCGCCTCTTGCTTATCATTTTGATCAGTAAAGATTTTAGTTAAAATATAACTATTCATATTGTAAGTTGCTTTCATGGAAAGTCTTTCTTGAAGTTACATTTCTTAACCATTGTCCTTTTATCACAAAGGAAGCACTTTCAAATTAAGAAATTTACCATGTTCATTGTAACCACCTCAAAACTGTCACACTGCTAAGAATCAGGTTGATGATCTTCTTCATGAGATTGAGGAAAGCTTAGGTAAGCAGAGTCAATAATTGGCTTCATAGGACTTGCTTATCATCACACATATACAATAAATATTCAGAGTAACCCAGACTTTATAATACAGAGGTGCCAGATAATCTTATAAATAGCCTCTTCTAAACTAGCTTCAATAATCTGCTGCCACACTAGACAGACCATAGGTGTATGGACTGTATTGGAATCATCTCCAGTACATAAATATAAAAAATAGCATTTAGTTAAAAGGTGTTGTTTAGGGCTGAGATTTTTTTTTCTTATACTTAACATTAAATTGTATTCAAAGAGAAATATTCTAGATTACTATCTTTTAAAAATCTACTTTTGCCAAGATATCAATTCCATCTAAATTTTAATTGTAAATGAAAGCTATTAAAAAATTGTAAAAGATTTTATCATAGAATACGCTGCATTAGATAGATAATGCTTAAGTCAGTCTATCTGCTGGAGAGCTCATAGCTCTGAAAACAGTCACTAATAATCCTCAACTCTACTTTCTAAGCTTTTGCTCCTCTTCCTCTAAGAGTCTGAGGGCCAAGTTATAGTTCAGAGTCCCTCATAGCTGTAGAGATCCTCTGTGGAGAGTTTCTAGGAACCTAGGAACTCACCAAGGCAGAATAAATGTTCTCTCTTCTGATCTAAGCTCTACCTTCACCCTAGTATGTAAGAACAGAGTGCTCACTTGGCCCTTTCCATAAAGAGGGCCTCTTCCTGGGATGTCAGGACAGACATCTTCATGGCCCCGTAAGCTGCTCCTCCCTGATATTTTGGCGGCTTTCAGGCTCTTGGTATTTGCTCACATAGCTCCAGATAAACATCAAGAGGTACTTGGCCAACAATGCAGATAATAGCTGTTTTTCTGCTGAGGTTGTTGATGGGAATAGCATTCCTTAAACTCTAGGAGAAATTTTTTTTTTTAAAGTTTTTACAATTTTCCAGAGTGGTCCTATTATGGAAATGACAAAGAGGTAAAAAGCTGAAATGTGTTCCTTTCTTACTGTGCGTCAGATACTGTGCATTTTTCTCCTGCAAACGTTTTTCATTCAGTTCTCCAAATAACTGGATGGGTATTGTTATACCCATTTTACAGAAAGGCCCAGAAAAAGTAAGTTGTCAAAATCAAATGCTTCAAAAGTAGGTTTGTTTCTTCCTGAAATCCATTATCCTTTTAATCAAGTACACTACCTACACAGAACAGAAACCAGCCATTTGCTCCTTTCTCTCTCTCTCTCTCTTTTTTTTTTTTTTTTAAGATTTTATTTATTTATTTGACAGAGAGAAACACAGCGGGAGAGGGAATACAAGCAGGGGGAGTGAGAGAGGGAGAAGCAGGCTTCCTGCCGAGCAGGCAGCCCGATGTGCTGCTCCATCCCTGGTCTCCGGGATCATGACCTGAGCAGAAGGCAGTCGCTTAACCAACTGAGCCACCCAGGCGCCCCTGCTCTTTTCTCTTTAGCTCAAATCATACTCGTATGCACTAAAGGGAGCCAACTGAGAGTATTTAAGTGTAGAGCCAGCCACTTCCTCTAGCAAAGCCTAACTATTGGCATATAGGGAGCTTTAGCTCCAACTCCAAAGCCTTCCCAAAGTATAGGTCAACTGGTCATGTATTTAAATGAATCACAGCTCTGAATATCTCCTATGTCCCAAAGTGAATGCAAAGATGTTGATAAAGACCTAGGTCTCACTTACTTTCAGAGGAAGACTTTCCCTTGCCTCCAGCAATGCTCCTTTTTCCATGAACTGTTAAATGCACATTAAAAACCTCTCTGTGAGATGCTTTGCAACGGGCATAATTTATTTTTGATTTTTATTTCTTTTTACAGCACTATTTTTAATAGAACCAACTGGGGAAGGTGGGTAGTAGAATACGTTAGCATACAAGCACCCTATTTTGTCCAAATTAAGAGAAGACTTATTTTTATTATATTTTATATAACACTTCACTGAGTAACTTTCTGTTCAGATAGATTAAATCTAGGCAATCCTTAATAATAGCTATGTAAAATAACCAAGTAAAAATGTGAATTACAGTAGTTGTTAGGCTAGCATGAGTTAATCTTTATCAAGTGATAGTGTTTAATCAACCAAACAATTGTGTTCTTAGCACAATAGCCACTAAAATTTATTTAACACCATTCATTCCAAATAGTCATGAGGATAGGACTGAGGTTTTCTCGTTTTGAAATTGTAATTAATATTCACACGTGAAATAAGGTTTCTCTTAATGGTGAAATAGTTGAGTATTACTCTATGGCCTAATATTTGCCTATGATGTATCAATAATTAGAACTGGTACATTTTTTTCAATTCAACTAAATATTTAAACTTTCTAGAAGAGACCTAGAGCACTGAGCAAGTACAGTCTCTCAGCTGTACTGGAATACTTTCCATAACATCTTTCACATATGATCAGCCAACATCTCCTCTAAGATATCACATGATGATAAGCTCACTACTTTCAGAGACAATATATTCTATCACTGAGAAGCTCAAATTGTTAATAACTTTATTTTTTGACATAGGTTTGAATATGTACTCTAACAATTACTACTATTGTGACCTTAAGAAAATCAGCCTAGACCTCACTTCATACAGAAAACAGCTATAACAAATAATATCTACCTTCTCAGCATCTTTGGAAAAATCTAATGAATTACTACATGAGAATGTAGTTAGCTATATTCCTAGTACATAGTAGACTACACTGGATGCCATCTCCCCTCTTTGATTTCTCTTTTCCCTTCTATCCATTTTCTCTTAAAATTTTTTTCCAAAGAAACAAAGAGTGGATAGTGGCCCCTTATTTATTTCTAATACATATAAGTACCTTCAAGATATGGATATTTTTGATAGGCTAACTTCTTACAAATTCATCATAAAACTGGAAAGCAACTGCCAAGAATCTTCTTTGTGAGATACTTTAAAGTACTAGTTGAAAAACTTCTATATAAATCTCAGGGCATTTTACAAAATTTACCATTAACAATTCATACTGGGAAAAGAGTAGTACGTATAGGGAAAGAAAATTTCTTCCTCTACCTTTCAAGGTCTTTCAACTGGCCTAAGAATTAAATTTACATAAGATGGATTAATAGGAGGGAAAAAAATCAAAGTTTTACTACATATGCATGGAGGCCCAAAACTGAAATTGAGACCTAAAGAAATGACCATGGCCGGCAGTTTTTGTACTTTTTAGACAAAGACAATAAATTTGTGAACCGACAGGATAAAACAGATGTTTGGGAGCTTTAATTAGTAAGGCATTCTAAGCAGAATTCTAACTGAGGTAACTGATTAGTAAAAAGTAACAAGGTTTGTTTCGACAGTTTTCCTTGGCTTTGAAGTTCCTACCTCTAATGATAAGGATATTTTTGTACTTCTTAGTACAGGGTGGGATACCTTCCATGTGGGAGATTTAATTCTTGCTTTTAGGGGGACAAGGGATGGTCTGAGGGTTTTTGTACCAGCTGTTTCCCAAGTAGCTTCAATTCTAAATAATCAGCATGCCATTCTGGCACATTTTGATCAGCCTGCCCTGGGCCCCTATAGAGGGAAAAGTAATTAAGACTAATTGGAAGTATAGCTAATAGACCTTCATAAGTTATGGATCATCATAATGATTGCTTTTAAATACGGACAAAAAATTTGTCTTCCTAAAATATAATGAAGAGTTAACTGATAAACATGGGTCACTTACCCATGAAAAAAATTTTATAGTTTATACTGGTGGTTTCTATGATACTCTGTCCTGATGAAAAAGGCTTCGCATCTACTTGTATTTTTGGAACTCAAATATCAACTTCTAGAGAATTAAGAAATGAAATGTTTCATAAGTTTAAGAACTATGGTACCACCCAACACTATCACTTATAAGAATGTATCTTAAGGAAGCAATAGGACAAGAGTAAAATAATTATATGTAAAGATGTTCATCTCAGCATTGTTTATGATCTTTCAAAACATGAAATCAAATCAAATGAACACTTACAGAAAATTTATAAAATGAGTTACTGTAATTCTCTACAATCAAATATTAAATATCTAATTAAAAATGACATTAGGTCTATATTTATTACCATGGAAATATAGCCATAATGTATTACTAAGTTAAAAGAGTAGCTAGCAAAGTATATTATAATCCCATTTTTGAACATACATGCATGAAAAAGATTTGGAGGATGGATGCAAAAAGTTAATTATGAATATCTCCAGGTAAATTTATCAGTGATTCTTATTTTCTTCTCTCCTAAGTTTTTATAGTGAAAGCACATAATGTCTATTGTCTACACTTTTCAATTAAAAAAGTATATGTCAATTTACTAAACAAATGCAATGAAAAACAGATTATAATTTATATATAATAGACACATATAATCACATAAATATTTATATGTGAAACATAAAATGTTATAGCTATCAATGTAATAATAAAAGTAAATACTATTAATGAATACATGATTAAATCTTTTTTGTCAATTTTGAGTTAAAACAAGTGTGTTTCAGTGGCTTTCATTTATTTTCTTTTGTTACTGCAAAAACTATTTACACAAATTTTTTAAATCTTACTAAACCAGTCCCTGATCAAAATTATTTTTTAAATATCCATTGTCAGTCTGTGTGCATATTCTAGGGACACTCTAGTCTTTGTCTACATGCACACTCAGTTTCTATACACTGAAAATAATTGTATAGGTAGAATTTTGCAATCCTCATTTTCACATATTTTACAAAATTCTGTTTTCTTGCATTTTTTTCTTACCTCTTGCTTTATCCTTCCTGTGAATATCCATTGTTAGTATGCTGTATATGCTTCTACTCTTTTCTCCAATTTCATGCAATCACAGACAAGTGATGATGATGATAGATGATAGATAGATAGATGATAGATAGCTGTTGCTTGTGTTTTAAAAACAAGAAATCACAGTAATACATTTCCCAGCAACCTATCCTTCTCATTCAACAATAAATCATAACTTTACCTTACTTTTATAATCAGTGAAGTAAATAACCTGTGAAACAAAATTGCACTCATAAAATTCACCCTCAGAGAGGAAAATTGCTCTGATCAGGTTGCTGCTCCAGCCTGTGCACTCACTTGCTGTGTGACTTGGAAAACAACACCTCACACTGAGCCTAGTTTCCTAACTTGAAAATTAAAAGGTAGGACTAGATAATTCCAACTCAATAATCCATAACTCGTACTTTCATCTTCCCTTTTTGGCAGACTGTCCTTTAAAGCTTTCCACTTCTTAATTTCTTAATTTCTTAAGGGCAAATGACCAGTAATTCTCAAGTATGTGTATTTCAGCTAGGTTCCTCTGAGAATATTGCCAGATCCTCATTTTATACTCCTTTTTAAGTATAGTAACATAATAAATGCATAATTTAATTGATATAGTTGTGTAAGATATTTAAGTTTTTTGTTTTTTTTGTGCAAAAGTGATTTTCTCCTAAGCATCTCAGCTCTTTTAAAAAAAACCTTATGTTGGGGCGCCTGGGTGACTCAGTTGGTTGAGCGACTGCCTTCGTCTCAAGACCCAGGATCGAGTCCTACATTGGGCTCCCTGCTCGGCGGGAAGCCTGCTTCTCCCTCTCTCACCCCCCTGCTTGTGTTCCCTCTCTGGCTGTGTTTCTCTCTGTCAAATAAATAAAATCTTAAAAAAAAAAAAAAAAAACCTTATGTTGATTTGTAGGAGACTTAAATGACAAGCTGAAATCATGTGTACATTAGTGATGCAAATGGGAATAAATGCAGAATTTCTCATACAGTACTTTGCTTGCTTCTTGAATCCACTAAGCTTCTTATAAGAATATTTATGGGGAAAAGTAATTAGCATTTCAATAGTGTATATTCATTAGGTTGCCAATACTGACCAAGTCCTCACAACAGTGGCCAGCTTCTTACCCACTGTCTTGGCCTGACCAAGCTATAGTTCAGCATCTCCCTTCCACACAGGGTCCTGAACTTCGGCTTGCCCCCAAATCTAAGCAAGTACTAAAACACAGGACATCTTTCCTTAAGAATCCATTCGGAATGAGCTGACAACAGAGAGAAACATTTCCTGTTATACCACTCTGTTCATACCTTCTGCTCAGTTCCACCTGCTCGCTCATTTCCCCTCCAAGTTCCTATAGTCTTGCTTTACCCCCACCTTAAAAGGCATTTTTCTTTTTTATTATGAGATGCCTGAAATCCTGAGGAAGGAGAATATTCCCTGTTGCAGTGTTTTTAAGTTTCTACTTGCCCAAGTTTGGATTTGTTTTTATTTGACAGTACTAAAAATTTCTTAGGTCTTTCTGGTTCACCTTGTACCTTCTCAGCCAATTTTCTTTTTCTTTGTTGGTACTAATCAGACCATAAAAGGTGTTTCCCCAGTGTAGATCCTTAGGGACTACATACTAACTGATTTTCTCTGTATAGCCATTGTTTTGAAAAATGTGTGCATGCTTCTATGTGTGTACATGTGTAGGACATGTGGATTATACCCTACAATAATCAGAATTGTATATGTGACATAATTATAGATGTGAAATATATACAGATTGATTTCTTTATCAATTGTGATACCATTCTGTATCAACCAGGAATTTTCTAAGAAAATTATCTGTTATCCATTCCTATCATACTGTGTTCATAATCATTAAACATAAGTGAAATACAAAGACTTTTTAAATAAAAGTGCAATACACAATACCTAATACCTTATCGCTCACTATTGCTAACATATGAAAGGCTCAGTATAGTGACATTGAGACTTTATTATAAAAATAAAGGAAAGATTGTCTTCTTTTTTTAAAAAACTGAGCAATATTCCATTCTAGGTATATCCCACATTGCCTTTATCCATTGATCCATTGATGGGCATTTAGGTTGTTTCCATAGCGTAGCTGCTATGAATTACACTGCAAAGAATATGAGAGTGCAGGGGCTCCTGGGTGGCTCAGTTTGTTGGGCGACTGCCTTCAGCTTGGGTCATGATCCCAGAGACCCGGGATCGGGTCCCACATCGGGCTCCCTGCTTGGCAGGAAGCCTGCTTCTCCTTCTCTCACTCCCCCTGCTTGTGTTCCCTCTCTGGCTGTGTTTCTCTCTGTCAAATAAATAAAATCTTTAAAGAAAAAAAAAAAAGATTATGAGAGTGCAGCTATCTCTTTGAGATCCTGATTTCAATTATTTTGTATAAATATGCAGAAGTGGGATTGCTGGATCATATGGTGGTCCTATTTTAATATTTTGAGGAACTTCCATAATTGTTTTCCAGAGCAGCTGCACTACTTTACATACTCACCAACAATACACAGGTTCCCCTTTTACTGACCTCTTTGTCAACACGTGTTATCTCTTTTTCTTTTATAATAGCCATCTTAGCAAGTGTAAGATGATACTTCATTGTAGTTTGTAATTTGATTTTCATTTTCCTGATGATAAGTAATCTTGAGCATCTTTTCATATACCACTTTGCCTAGAAGACATAATACTAAGTGAAATAAGCCAGATGCAGAAGGGCAAATACGGCATGATTCCACTTACATATCTTAGTCCATTCAGGCTGCTCTAATAGAATACCAGAGGCTAGGTGCCTTATAAATAATAACAATTTATTTCTCACAGTTGTGGAGGCCGGGAAGTCCAAGATCAAGCAGCTGATAAATTTGTGGGTGAATTCATGGTGAGAGCCCACTTCCTAGTTCATACAGCCATCCTTTCAGTGTGTCTTCACATGATGAAAGGGGGCAAGCAAGCTCTCTGGGGTCTCTTATAAGGGCGCTGCCCATTCATGGGGGCTCACTTCCCAAAGTTTCCATCTCCAAATGCCATCTCACCAGGGATTCAATTGCAACAATTTTGGAGGGCACAAACATTCAGTCTGTAGCATATGAGGTATCTAAAACAGTCAAACTCATAGAAACAGAAGATAGAATGGTGCTTGCCAGGAGCTTTGGGGAGAGGGAACAGGGAGTTGTTCTTCAATGGGTATAAAATTTTAGTTTGCAAGATATAAAAGTTCTAGCAATCTGCTGTGTGACATTGTGCTCTATGGTAAATAATACTGTATTGTGCACTTAAAAATTTGTTATGAGGGCATAGATCTCATGTTAAATGTTCTTATGACAATAAAAAACAAAAACTAAAAATAAAGGAAAGAAAACAGGCCTCCATTACCCTTATTACCCTGTGTATTCACAACACAATTGTCTTCATGCATTTAAATAAACCATTTGTACCTGGTATAGTTTTGTTATTTTTTTTTCAATGGAGTAAGTGCTCATATTCTTCCTAGTGTTACTTAGAGTAGGACTCTGTATGTTTATATTCTGCCTGTCTTCAAAAAAAGACTTGAGAAGGCTTGTAATGAAAGATATAATTACAGTAAAATAAGACCCCATTAAAGCAATAGTAAATGATATGAACATAATAGTTTAAAAGAAAAATTTTAAATGAGAAACAAAGGAAAGAAAATATTCCAGCAAACCTAAGGAGAATGACTACAACTAAGCATACAACTTGGCTCTAAGCTTCTTGGCAAGCCAAGACAAAAATGGGCTACAGAGCTCCCATGATAAAGAAGATATTACCAAGGTATATAGAGAAAGGAACTCTTTCCTAGCTTGAAACTCTGGAAGGAATTTCCCTCATGGGTCACTTTATAAAAGATAGCTAACTAGATTAGGAACAACCCTAACATTAGAGGAAAGGAGAATATTCTACCTGGGACTTATACATAGCCAGATGTGCAGTGATAAGGTAGTATCCCCTTCTACAAGGGACTTCTAGCTTCCTCCATGATATATACAAGCACTAGTTCTAAAATATCAATGTTGTTTTTCCTTACCCTTTCAAAAAAGGCCCTTTTTATTTAACCTGTTCTGTGGGTCAGTGATTTCAGTACCAGGATTTCGGGGGTATTTAATAAAATTACAGCACCAAAATGCCACATGACACATTGGGGAGCTATTAATCATATGTGGAAGAATATGAAATATGGTGTCAGAAAATGTAAGTTAGGGTCACACTTCCATTTCTTACTGGCTGCATGACCTTGGACAAGTTACTTGATCATTTGAAGCCTTCATTTCCTTATTCTTTACAATGAGAATAAAAGATTTCTTCTTTTGTAATTAAATGGGATAATTTGCATGAAAGCACTTACAAACTGCAAAGGTCTGTTATTATTATGTTACCTCTCTAGAAGTCTCTTTACCTTAAAATTAGAGGTCATTGTGGTCATTTTTCTCTCCAGGCAATTGAATGCAGTTTAGAAGCACTTGTCAACATAGTTGCTTTGTATTCATGCATAGACAGTTCACCCTCTGGAAGGTTTCTAAAAACAAAACAAAGCAAAAATTTAAAAATAAAGACTTTCTTCTTGAAGAAGTGACCAGTAGAATAGATTTTCTAGTTCATTTTTATATATTAAAGAAAAATTTGTTTATTCTATGAACAAAGGAAATAAGGCCATTTTCCCCACTAATAAAAACAGGAATAGAGGGGCACCTGGGTGGCTCAGAGGGTTAAGCCTCTGCCTTTGGCTCAGGTCATGATCTCAGGGTCTTGGGATGGAGCCCCACATCGGCCTCTCTGCTCAGCAGGATGCCTGCTTCCCCCTCTTTCTCTGCCTGCCTCTTTGCCTATTTGTGCTCTCTCTCTGTCAAATAAATAAATAAAATCTTAAAAAAAGAAAAAAACAGGAATAGAGAGGAATTCCAGGATGATGAACAAAGACCAAGTGTATAAGCACATGCATGCTTACCACATAATCGTTAAGTTTGACTGCAGTTCAACTTGTAGTACCATCAGTCTCTCCTCAACAAATTTGGTGAATAGGCATAATCTATTTTTTAAAAGATTATGTTAACAACTTGTTGGTTGTGTGTAGTCAGAAGCTTAGAGCACCTGAAGGCAGACTGATGACTATGTTGCTGTCATAGTCATCCAGATCCAAGAGAAAGTGACAACCTAGACTTAACAGTAGTAGCTGCAGAAAAAGAGAAAGGCTCTGAGAGATGTATGTTATTTACCAATATCTAACCCTTTCTGAGTCCAGTTGCTTGGAAAGTCCCCTGGAAACTATAAGGCCTCTCAGAGGAAAAGTGCAAATACACTTTGTTTTTAAGGTTTTAATTTATTTATTTGACAGAGAGAAACACAGCTAGAAAGGGAACACAAGCAGGGGGAGTGAGAGAGGGAGAAGCAGGCTTCCCGCCAAGCAAGGAGCCCCAAGCGGGGGCTCGATCCCAGGACTCCAGAATCATGACCTGAATGGAAAGTAGATGCTTAAGGACTGAGCCACTTTAAAAGAAAATAATTTCCAGTCCCTACCACATACATATGTGTATATATGTATAGATTCATGTGTGCACATCTTGAGAGAGGAAAAATGTTTGTAGACAAAGGAAACACAGAATTAATGAAGAATTATCATTTCTAAAAGATTTTCCAAATTCCTGAGAAAGTTTTCATACCTATGACCAGGGCTAAAAATATTACCAGAGTCTATCAGAGAATGATGTAGAGTCTCTCTTCCATTTGGGAAGATTTGAACATAACATCAACAACAGTTCATACCTTAAGTAAACATCAGCCATAGTAGTTTTGGGAAAGGATTAAATGAAACTTTTCAAATTATAAAATGTCCAATTTGAGAGTTCTAAGTGTGTATAGGTGGGAACTCTACCATAAATTTAAGATATATTTTATCTGCTCACATATTCTTGAATGACGCGTAATTTCTGCACATTCTTTGATACAGTGATAGATCCTCAGTACATGGGGATATGTAAGACTGACCCTGTGTGCTAACAATGATTTCCATAAACCTGTGTGTCTCTTAGATCTTGAATTTCTTTATTGGTACATATATTCTCAGCTTTAAAATTCTAAGCTGGAGGGACGCCTGGGTGGCTCAGTTGGTTAAGCGACTGCCTTCGGCTCAGGTCATGATCCCGGAGACCCGGGTTCAAGCCCCACATCAGGCTCCCTGCTCGGCAGGAAGCCTGCTTCTCCCTCTCTCACTCCCCCTGCTTGTGTTCCCTCTCTGGCTGTGTTTCTCTCTGTCAAATAAATAAAATCTTAAAAAAAAAAAATTCTAAGCTGGAGAAAACTAAAAATGTTCATCATTTTCTACTTTATTTTTTTTAATGCTGAGAAATTTTCTCCATAAAGATTTTAATTTGTTGTTTTAGTAGATAATGTATTTGATTCATGATTTACAAATAAGAACATATAAATGATTATATAAGACTCAGTGATGAAAATCTCTCTATAGAACCTATGACTTTCTTTTTTTTTTTTTAAAGATTTTATTTATTTGACAGAGAGAAACACAGCCAGAGAGGGAACCCAAGCAGGGGGAGTGAGAGAGGGAGAAGCAGGCTTCCCACCGAGCAGGGAGCCCAATGTGGGACTCCATCCTGGGTCTCCGGGATCATGACCTGAGCCAAAGGCAGTCGCTCAACCAACCGAGCCACCGAGGCGCCCCAGTACCTATGACTTCTGATACCCATTTCTCCTTTTCATATGCAACCATGGTGCCAGGTATATCCTTTCAGAGATCGTTAATCAAAATACAAGCAAATAGGAATACACCTTATTTTTCCCCTTTACTTCTCCCTTTTAAGCTAATTAACAAATAGTACAATACTCTACACACTGTTCTTCATCTTGCTTTTTTTAATCTATTAATTTAAATTAATGAAGATCTTTCCATAATAGAAAATAGAGCACTACCTGGTATTTAATTGTGTGAATGTGCCATAATTTATTTCATTATCTCCAATATTGCCTCTGGTATGTTGTTGTTATAAGCAATGCTATAATGAATAACCTTGTTTATATTTTAGATGTGCAGGCATATATCTAATGGATACATTCCCAAAAGTTAAATTACTGTTCAGGGCACATGTGTATTTGTCCTTTTGATAAGTATTACCAAACTGCCCTCCTTAGAGGTTATAATTATTTACCCCATCATTGGCAATATAAGGAAAGTCATGTCCTGACCAATAAAATGTGTCATCAAACTTTTGGACCTTTGCTTATTTGGCTAGGTGAAAAATAGTATCTCTATGCCATTTCTTGTATTATGAATGAAGTTGAGCTTATTTTCATATGCTTACTTTCCATTTGTACTTAACTTTTCTCTCTAAACTACCTTTTCATATCCTTTGCCCAATTTGGGATGTTGTTGGTCTATTACTGAAGGAGTTCTTTATCATTAGGCATACAGCCCTGTGTATCTATTATAAGTTACAATGATCTCCCCCAATTTTGCATTTGTCTTGTGACTTAACTTACAGTGATTTTGCCATGCAAAATTTTTAAATTGTTTTATAGTGGACCTAATCAAGACTTTTTAAAATTGATGGTTTCAAACTTTTATCTTATTATTAGAAAGACTTCCCTCACTTTCACATTATCAAAGAATCTTCCTATAGTTTCTTCTAGTGCTTTTATCATTTTTATTTCTAAATGTGTTCTGTATGTAAATTTCTCTTACATAAGGAATGAGGTATGGATCAAACTATATTTTCATAGATGACTATCCAATCACCCTTACATCAGTTATTGAATTAATAGTCCATGTGGTCTCATTGATTTGAGATGCACATTTATTATATGCTTGATGTCCAATGATACTATGTTTTTTATTTACTTTCTGTTGTGTTCCTCTCTATACCTGTATCTATTCACATGTCAGCACCACAGACATGTTAATTTTGTTTCTAGAGTCCATGTGTTTTCTTGCCTTGCAAGTTCCTGACAGTATTGCAATGCTTTTTAAGTGTTTGAACAACTACCCACCATCTCTCTGTTTCTTCAAGATTTAAAGATACCTCATTTATCCTTAGAGGGCAGGTGAATGACCCTGGTTCTGCAAACTCAGACATTAGTCAGAATTTTTCTTCTAGCTAACAGCTATGCTCAAAGATTGACTTCTTAGAGAGAAGCTTTCTAAATAGAGACAAGATCCCAGAACACTTGCAGGGCCTTTAGAGACTAAGATGGTTGGTCTTCAGGGGGCGCCTGGGTGGCTCAGTTGGTTAACTGAGATGCCTTCGGCTCAGGTCATGATCCTGGAGACATCAGGCTCCCTGCTCGGCGGGAAGCCTGCTTCTCGCTCTCTTACTCCCCTTGCTTATGTTCCCTCTCTGGCTGTGTTTCTCTCTGTCAAATAAATAAAATCTAAAAAAAAAAAAAAAAAAAAAAAAAAAAAAAAAAAAAAAAAAAAAAAAAAAAAAAAGATGGTTGGTCTTCATCTGAAATTTTACTGAAAAAATGAGGTATTCCCTGAAGAATTGAATTGATTATCACTGTGAGAGGAATCTTTCTGTGGATTTTCTCACAAACGTTTGTCACTCTGAGCCTTTGTCCACATATTGTGACTTCTCTGCAATGACTGTAATTGATCTTGGTCTTGAATCTGAGCCATACTCGTCACTCCCTATACTTCATTACCTTCATACTCCCTTACTCTAAAGCAAAATCTTGTTTATTTGTTTGTTTCCTGGCTGGCTGTCAGAGAGGACAAGGGGCTTCTTTTATTCTTCATTTCCACTTTTATATTATCACAATTCCTTATGCCTAGAAACATCTGTTTCATGGTTGCGTTCTGCCTGCTGAATGTAGTGTTGAAGAAAAATTGCAGTGGAAAGGGTTAAGGGAGACTTATTCAAGACTGTTGCAATAAGAGTAAGATATTGAATTTAACTCCCCTGAAACAAAGGTGGGAGAGTTTTAAGTGCTGGGGTGAGCTACTGGAAAAATACTGAAGGACAGTTACGGGGGAAGATTGGTCAGTATAATTAGGCCATCTGTGTTTGCTAATTGATGCTGATTGAAATGAGGCTCCTACCCTCCCACAAGCCTGGGAGAGAAGGGTGGTATCATTTTGATGCCTACATTTCAAAAGGATGGCTTTCAGGCCCCTGGGAAGACTTACCTTGGTTGTAAAACCATTAAGAGCCTGGGGGAAGATGTACCTCTCAAAGAAACAGAGAAATAATTTACAGTTTTAAATTTTTTTAAAGTAAATGGTCTGAGAATAATGGAGGTCAAGGGCCTATGGTGAGGAAGAAATCTGTCTAAAGTTTAGTCAAGGGGCTCCTGGGTGGCTCAGTTGTTAAGCGTCTGCCTTTGGCTCAAGTCATGATCCCGGAGTCCCAGGTTCAAGCCCCACATCCGGCTCCCTGCTTGGTGGGAAGCCTGCTTCTCCCTCACTCTCCCTGCTTGCGTTTCCTCTCTAGCTGTGCTTCTCTCTGTCAAATAAATAAAATCTTTTTTTAAAAAAATAAAGTTTAGTCAAGCAGAGGGGATATTAACCCATAGCTCATCCACTCATTCATAACTGATTCCTGTAACTACCAGATCTCTAATTCCTTGAGAGAATCATGTGATTACTCAGGACACTATATTTGCCAACCAAGCTGAGTTAGAGGAATCACGCTGCTAAGTACAGAGGTTTCATATGATTTCATGTTTTTGAGCGTTTGCATACATAGGCCAGAAAATGCCTATGTGCAGGTAATCACAGAACCCCTTCACATGCTAGAGTATTTTATACCATGTTCCATAGGACTCTACTCTTAACTATAAGAGTAATAAATAACTTTTTTAGGAGGCACTTAATATAAGCCAGGTACTGTTGCATGCACCTTGCTTGTATTTATTCATGTACTCCTGACAAATACTCAATGAAGTAGTTATTCTCCCACTTTACAGACTAAAAAAAGAGGACCAGAAATTAAGAAACTTGCCCAAGCTCATTTAAAAGGAACAATGTGATTTAAATCCACTCTGATTCCAGAACCCAAGGTTTTAACTTCTGTGTTAAACTGCCTTGTTTTCTAATCCTTCAGGAGTCTTGACAGGGGCCTGGGGCAGTATTTTCTTTTAAGAATTGTTCAGGAGGTAGGGTGCCTGGGTGGCTCAGTTGGTTGTGACTGCCTTGGCTCAGGTCATGATCCCTGAGTCCCCGGGATTGAGTCCCACATCAGGCTCCCTGCTCGGCGGGAAGCCTGCTTCTCCCTCTCTCACTCCCCCTGCTTGTATTCCCTCACTGGCTGTATTTTTCTCTGTCAAATAAATAAAATCTTTAAAAAAAAAAAAAGGAAGAATTGTTCAGGAGGTGAAATAATGGGGCAAACAGAGAGATCTTGGAGCTTAGATGGCCTCCTTACTTCTGAGCCTGTGGGCAGCAGGTCAGAACCAGGGACTGCAGAGGCTCCCCAGCCTGAACACCACTGTGGCAGCCACTTACCACAGAATCCGTTAATAGTCTGTTCTATGAATTAGTAATCAGATATTTTCCATAAAGCACTGTGAAAGAATTCAATAACGACACCTAGGGAAATTAAATAAGCCATTTTACTCCATAAGAATTCAGAGGACTGAGGGAGAAACATCTGTCATGGTTAGGGAAATAGAGGAAAGGTGAGAAAAAAGAGATTTTTTTTTTAATCCAAAAAGCAGAAGTTAGAAGGAGAATGTCTTTTTTTTTTTTCCTAAACAGCTTTGAAATGTTCATCTTTGCATCCTAGTGTTAATGTGGACCCTAGAGCAGGACAATCGAGAACCTCTTCGCCTCTCTGGAGTCTGGGTACCTGTGCCAAGATGCCATCACTATAGATTCCCTTATCTTTTTTTTTTGGTGAAGCCTGTCACCTTTGGACCTTTGTCTTGTCACTGGGCTGGGACAATAATGTGTATAGAGGGAAAATATAGATTGGATTTTAATTGAAGATCCCTTACTTATTAGATGAGGCATCTTGTGCAAGATACTTATCTACTCTGAGTCTCAATTTTCTCATCAGTATAATGGGTATAACTCCTTTTAGAGTTGTAAAGATTAGAGATAATGTCTAGAAAGTGCTACTTACACAATAGTCACTCAACAACTTATGAATTAATATACTTCAGCAAGCTTTTTCTAGTCATCAGCTGAAGAGCTCAGAGCAAAGCAGAATGAAATTGAAACCATGTACCAGGCCTATTTCCTGGGGCTGCAGAAACAGTTGTCTGTAGTGGTCTTGCCTTGGTAGGTGAGGAACGAAAAGGATCACATAGTCAAGGAAAGGAAAAGACAGCCCATGGTTATAGTTAGTACCAAGTCCAACTTAAGGTGGTTCAAGAACTTAAGAGGAAACAAGAAGCATAACGGAAAATACAGATGTCATAATTTAAGAAACAATTTCCATATAAAGCAGGACTAGCAGCTGCCAGGCAACTAGATTTCAAGAAGATTTAGTAGGTCCTCAGAATAGCAGCAGAAGAATGTACATCAAAGGAAGCCCTTTATAAGATTGGCACATGGGGGTAAAAAATATCAGGGAAAAAGGAGAATGAGAGGGACAGGACCTTGAAAGTAAAGAGCTTAGCATAACTATTTTGGCTGCTGTAACTGAAAGACTCAACATAATAGTAGCTTAAACAAGATAAAAATTTACTTCTCTCACCTTGAAGTTTGGATCAGTGGTCTAAGGTGATATGGCAAATGTCATCCAAAAGCATCAGGGACCATGTTCTTTCTGTCTGGTTGTTCTGCCACCTTTAATACATAGCTTCCATCTTTGACTCAAGATAATGTCCTCAGCTTTCACCATCCCTTCCACTTTCCAAATAATAGCAGGAAAAGAGGATTGCATTTTCATCTTAAGGACACAACCCAAGGTTGCACACTTCATTTCTTATCACGTACTGTTCGCCAGAACTTAGTCACGTGGCCATGCCAAACTGCAAAGGAAGTTGGATGTAGTCTTTCGTGGAGCAGCTACAAACCCACCAAAAATTCTGTTACTATTAATTAAAATTACTAAGCTTTTACTACACCATGGACATCAAAACAGAAGTCCAGTTATGGAATCCCAGGACCCATGATGTTGTGTCAAACCATGCTTTTTTAAAGAATTGAAGTCAGTGCCTTGCCAGACATCAGTCAGCATAGTTGTTCTTATTTCCATTTGTATTTAGGGGAAATCTGCAGGTCTCCACCAAGACTTTGGGCTCTACCGAACCTCCTGGATTGCCATTTTATTCCTATTCTATTAAGTGACAGCAAAATTAATTTGTAAAATACACATTACTTTATTGAAACTACAAAATCAACTAGCAAAGAAAACTATAGATTTTTTTTTAAAGACTTTATTTATTTGACAGAGAGAAACACAGCCAGAGAGGGAATGCAAGCAGAGGGAGTGAGAGAGGGAAAAGCAGGCTTCCCGCCGAGCAGGGAACCCGATGTGGGACTTGATCCCGGGTCTCTGGGATCATGACCTGAGCCGAAGGCAGTCGCTTAACCAACTGAGCTACCCAGGCACACCGAAAGCTATAGATTTTTTAAAGAAATGTCTATTTTTTACTTTCTAGTAAAAAAAAAAAAAAAGAGCTAAAACTAAATGTTTGCAAAGTCTTGCAAAAGAAAAGAAATTGGATAATAAAGAAATAAAGATTGCAGAATACCAAATGATTCACCGCATTTATGAATTTTACTCTGTCCATGAGACCTAGTAATATGCCCAGAGTCCCAGTGCTAGTAAGTGGTAAAACCAAAATGTAAACCCGGCCTTATCTGATGCGAAAATAGTTTTTCCCATGTGTACTTAAACACTTTTATATGCTGCATTGGAGAAAAACTTCAATTTGACTATGACACACACTATTTTATTACACTATTTTATTACTTAGAGTTTTTATTTTATATTTCTTGAAAGAGCTATAATATATTAGGCATTTTAATTTATTTTATTTATTTTTTATTTTTTAAAAAGAGTTTATTTATTTATTTGACAGAGAAACACAGCTAGAGAGGGAACACAAGCAGGAGGAGTGAGAGAGGGAGAAGCAGGCTTCCTGCTGAGCAGGGAGCCCCATGCGGGGCTCAATCCTGGGACTCCAGGATCATGACCGAAGCCGAAGGCAGACGCTTAATGACTGAGCTACCCAGCACCCCATTTAGGCATTTTTAAAATCAGATATTGTTCTTGGGCATCCACAAAAAGGAAAATATAAGCAAGTTAAATTATTTCAGATTCTTCTTAAATTTCTGCAGCATCCAAATCTGACTCTTCTGAATACATTCAGTTTTTACTCAGTCATTGGGGTCCATGTTTTCCATACAGTATTGTCCACTGTGCCATCAACAACTTTGGTGATGAAGCATTTCCTAAAATAAACCATAAAAGAATGAAAAACTTGGGCTTTCAATTTGCCTTTGCAATTATATAGAGCTAGTCTACCTTTCTTGCCCGTTTTGGAAAATTTTGATGCTGGTGCATTTGATGATCACACAGATAAAGACAAGAACAACTATGCTGACCACCGTCTGGCCAACAATGGCTACACAGTATCAATTTTAAGCCGCATTCCAATTACTGAGTGTTTGATGTTAAAAAAAGAAAAGTGCATTTTGGGATTTATGAAACAATACTTCCATCTTCAATCCTCTTCCATCCAAGAGGATGCTTTGGTACGTAAAAACATTCTGCTTGTTTACTTTAAGAGTCCCTCTCCCAGTCGGCCTATGATGGACTGCCTCAAGCCCCCGAAAACCATTTCTTCCCAGCTAGTTCAAAGGTAATCTTTGCTAGAGGAGTCTCCGTGGAATTTTCCCCACAGCCCAATTAGTAAGCCTGACAACAAGGTTTCTGCTCTTCCCCGATGTTTTGAGAGTTGCCACAGTTGTACCTTGCAGGCCTCTGAGATGGGCTGAGAGGAGGCAAAGGGGAATTCAGGGCAGGTAAGTGACGTATGGCAGAGGTTTGAAATAAGCAGTTTGGGCTGAGAGGGTGGCAAAACAAGCATGACCTGCTGCCAGACTGCCAGTGCCTCCTGGGAGAGAGAAGCAGACGCTGAAATGGCGCCATAGCCATCGGAGATCCTATTAGAGGAAACAGGTCACTGACAGGCGTAATTGGCCTTTTGTGAAGCTGCAGGAGTGGGAAATGAACCTCAGAAAAGTGACAGAAAAATAGCAGAAACTTCCAAAGAACCTGCTGGGCAGTTCAAAGACAGAACTTAGGGAGATGGGGGAGAAAAAGCTGGATTTGGAACCAGACAGACCTGGGTGGAGATCTTGACTCTGGCACTCACTCTCAGTACAGTTGTGCATAGGGAATGGTGATCTTTGAGCACTGTTCATTGCCTTCTCTAAAAATGAGATAGCCACCATCAGTATGCCACCAGGATGACCAGAGGTGAGAGTGGGAAGTGATGGGGCACCAAGCAGGCATGTAGAAAATCCAGCATTTTTCACTGTCATCTACCTGTCACAGGACGTCTCAAGGTCCCCGAGTGTAGCACTAGCCCTGAAAACATTGAGGGGAGACTCTCATTCCTTGAAAATTGGGAATTATCTTTAACCCTTGAAAATGATACGTTTGTGCAAATTTTATATTTGGTTTCCAAAGCAACCATCAGTGCAGAAGCCACAAAAGTAGAAGTCCAACTTCGTTCAACAAACATTTACTGAATGCCTATTATGTGCTAGGCACTGGGCTAGGTTTTGCAGATTGAGCAAACATGAACCAGACAAGAAAAAATACAAATGCCATGGCAAACCAGTGATAGCAGAAGGAGGAAATATTTCTGCCAATATGCAGGGTTGGAGTAGGTTTGTATAGGGAGCAAATGAGCTACTGGAATTTGAAGCTTCTGAACTAGGCTTCTAACTTACAAAGGAAGGTATATATGCACTTATAAAGGCACGGAGAAGTGTAAAATAAACAGAGAGAGTGTTGGTTGGAATTTGAAATAATAGGAACAAAAAAAGAAAGAAAGAAAGAAAGAAAGAAAGAAAATACAGGCTGGAGCCTAACTGTGGCAAACCTTTCATTCCCAGGCTCGCCTTTTTAGGAGGCAAAGCTAGTACAAGGTTTCATCATCAGAGCAGTGTTTGGGAAGAATTAATCTGGCAGTAGCATGGAGGAACTGTGGCCGCCCATATGTGCAAATGCCACATTAGACAAAATCAGTATGCAGAATGGACTTTTTTTTCTTTTCTACTTGCTTGTTTTTCCCTGTAGCATGAGGCTCTGAATTGTACTTTATGGAAGATTAGATTGCCTAGGAACTACAAAGCCAGCACTTTGCCTTAGGTCTTCTTGGGAAGATGCACATTGGGGTGAATATTTCTTGTCACTTCACCAAGAGGTTTGGGTTTGCCTGGCAGAAATATCTGTCTGACTGGGTTGCTAATCCCTTGGGAAAAGATGAGTAACAAGACAGAAGAGCACCAGGTCGGCTCTGACCCAAGGCGGTAATTCTGCCTCATTACCACTTCAATGGGCCAGTCAACAAGAATTAGCATGGCTTGCCTTCCACTGGATGTCGTCTATTCCACTTGGTTCTTGTGTTTCATAAAGCTACAGAATCCAAAGATGAGAGTGATCAACTAGCAGGCAGAACTGTGGGATCCTTCGTGGTCAAAATAAGATAATATCTCTCCTTTGAGGTCAACTTAATCCTGAAGGAGAGTCATTTCAGCCCCAGATATTTCTAAGAATTTACTGTATGCAAACAATGTGAAGGGCAGAAGGAATCTAAGAGGACTTTTTTGTTGTCAGGAAGATTAAGGCTTAATTTAGGGAAAACACTTGTACTAGAATAACAATGATACAAGATAGTGTTTGACAAGTTCCCATGCGTTACACATCATGGAGCTTTAGGAGCTCAGAGGAGCAAAATTTCACTTATTAATGGTGCTCAGTTCAGAAAGAAGAAGGATATGGAGGAGATAAAATTTTAAACTGTGACTAGTCATAGGAAACAGTATAATTGATTTTACAGTCAGAATGACCAAATAGAGCTTTCTGCTAGCATTGCTACTAGCAGTGTGAACCTGGAAAATCACTTAGTTTCTCTGTCCTTCATCTATAAAACAGTGATAACAATCACCTATTTCATAGACTTCATGTGAGGATTCCAAAAAATAATGCATGTAATGTACTTACTTATGAAGAGCTTGACTTGTAGTAAATTAACATTAATAGTTGCAGTGTTATTTGTTATTGTTGGGTAAAGTTCCACAAATAAGAGTAATTTATTCTAGAAACTAGAATCATAGACATATCAACTACCTAAGTGGTCCTTGGAAGTCTTGAGGGACCTAGATGGTCCTGGGGGACCCAGATACTGATGGATCTCATGAGACTAACAGGGTCTAACATCTGGAGGTTGTCCTCTACCTACTGGAAGTTCCCACCACTAAACAGCTAGATAGCCTCAGTCAATCACACTCACACAGTCTGTCATGGCAGTTTGTCAGTGACTTCTCTCTGGAAATGAAGAGAATAGGCCTTTATTTGGAACCACATGGAACCACAAAGGACCCTGAATAGCCAAGACCATTTTAGGAGAGAATGAAGCTGAAGGTATCATGGCCCCTGATTTCAAACTATACTATAGAGTATACTAATCAAAACAGTATCATATTGTCATAAAAACAGATATACAGATTAGTGGAACAGAACAGAGTCCATAAATAAACCCATGCATATATGGTCAATTAATTAAGAGAAAAAAGCTAATACTATACAGTGGGAGAAAGAACATTATCTTTTAATAAATAGTGCTGAGAAAACTGGACAGCCATGTGCAAAAGAATGAAACTAGACTACTATCATATACCTTATATAAAAATGAACTCAAAATGAGGGCTCCTGGTGGCTCAGTTGGTTAAGGGTCTGACAGCTGATTTTGGCTCAGGTCATGATCTCAGGGTTTTGAGGTGGAGCTCTGTGTTAGGCTCTTCATGGGCCAGGTAGCCTCCTTGGGATTCTCTCTCCTTCTTCCTCTGCTCCCCCCCCCCAAAATTAGCTCTGCCCCCCCAGATTAACTCAAAATGGATTAAAGACTTGAATATAAGATCTGAAACCACAAAACTCTTAGAAGAAAATATAGACAATAACTAACTTGACATCAGTCTCAGTGATTTTTTTTGGACCTGACACCAAAGGCAAGAGAAGCAAAAATAAATATAAACAAATGAGACCACAGTAGACTAATAAGCTTCCACACAGCCAGGGAAACCATCAACAAAATGAAAATACAACCTACTGAGTGGGAGATGATATTCGCAAATCGTGTATCCAATAAGAGGTTAATATCCAAAATATATAAAGAACTCTTATAACTCAATAACAACAAAAAAAAACCTAGCTGTTTAAAAGAGGATAGAAGATCTGAATAGACATTATTCCAAAGAAGACCTATAGATGGCCAACATACACATGATAAGATGCTTAACATCACTAATCATCAGGGAAATGCAAATGAAAACCACAATGAGATATCACTTTATACCTGTCAGAATAGCTAGTATCAAAAAGATAAGAAATAACAAGTGTTGGCAAAGATGTGGAGAAAGGAAACCCTCATACACTGTTAATAATAATGTAAAGTGATACATCCTCTAGGGAAAACAGTATAGGGGTTCCTCAAAAAATTAAAAATAGAACTATCATATCATCCAGGAATTATGCTACTAGGTATCTATCTGAAGAAAAAACCACTAATTCAAAAAGATGCATGCACCCCTATGTTCATTGCCACATTATTGATAAAAGCCAAGATATGGAATCAGCCCAAATGTCCTTTGATAGATGAATGGATAAAGAAGATATGGTATATATACCATATATATAAAAATATATATGTTCATATATATTCATCTGATCATAAATCATTTGCCATATAACACGAATATATATAAAAAGAATGAAATTTTAACCACCTGTGAAAACATGAATGGACCTTGAGGGTATTATGCTAAGCAAAATAAATTAGAGAAAGACCAAGACTGTATGACTTTCCATGTATGTGGAATTTAAAAGATAAAACAAACAAAATAAAACTCGGACTCAAAGATACAGAGAACAGATTGATGGTTACCAGATAGGAGGGATTTAGGGTGAGGAGAGAAGCAAAAGAGATGAAGGGGATCAAGAAGTACAAACTTCCAGTTACAAAATAAGTCATGAGAATGTAATGTACAGCATGGGAAATACAGTCAATAATACTGATTAACTTTGTATGGTTATAGGTGGTAATTAGACATGTGGTAACCGTTTTTGCAACACGTACAAATGTCAAATTACTATGTTGTACACCTAAAATTCATATAATATCATATGTTACTTATACTTGAATAATAAAGAGATCAGACACAGTCTCTCAAGACTTAAGTTACTCATGTCTTAAAATGAGGGAAAGTAGGCTTTAAGAGTCATAGAGGAGACTCTTACAGCTGGAAAGGTTTTAGACCACCTACCCAATCCTTATATTTGATAGATAAGGAAACTAAAATCCAGATAATTTAAGCAATTAGTCTGTGATTTCCTGTCTCCTAATTCAACTTTTGTATATCATTACTTCAGGGGGGTTGATTGAGGGGCCAGACTTCATCTAGTCAAAATTATCAGCCAGACACTACTAATAACCCAGGTTGAAAGCATGATTTAAAATAAGACAGTAGAAACAAGATGGGACTGGGTAGGGAGACAAACCATTAACAGACTGTTAATCTCAGGAAACAAACTGAGGGTTGCTAGTGGGGGGGGGGTGAGGGATAGGGTGCCTGGGTTATGGAGGAATAAAAATTAATAAAAAAATAAATAAAATAAAAAACAAAATAAGAAAGTTCTAGGGGTGCCTGGGTGGCTCAGTTGGTTAAGTATCTGCCTTCGGCTCAGGTCATGATCCCACGGTCCTGGAATTGAGCCCTGAGTCGGTCTCCCTGGTCACTGGGGAGCTTGCTGCTCCCTTTCCCTCTGCCCTGCTTGTGCTCATTCTCTCGCTCTCTGTCAAATAAATAAAGTCTTAAAATTTTTTAAATTAAATAAGTAAATAAAATAGAGTTTCCTTTGTAATATGGGAATATTGTTTTAAAATAATAATAAAGTTCTAAAGCATTCCCCAGTTATAAAAGTTCCTATGGCCATGGATTGGGGGAAATCAAATATTCCTAGAGGAAGAAACAGTGGACAACTAGGAATTTTTTTTTTCTCTCTCTCCAGTGGTATTTTATCAGTGAGGAATCATAAATCCATAGAGGTCAGGTAATTTGTCCAGAGTCACATAGCTAAGAAGTTGTAGAGCCACACTTAGAACCCAGTTCTTCTGCCTTCTAATCTAGAATTCTTGCCACTATATCCTTCCCTCTTAGAACAACTGATTCTCAAAACAAGAAAAAGATGGTAGCTGTAGAATATGTCTATGACATTTCATTGTCTTGGCAACAGCATATCAAATTCAAGCACTGTGAGTCACCTGGTAATTCAAACCACTGCAGTGTCTCTGCTTTTAGGTTTTAGAAGGGGAAATTGTCAAATACAGGCATACAGCTTACCACGAAGTACTTGAAAGGAAGGGAGGCCAGTAAATGCAGGCATGTGCTTGAGTGGCTCCCTGTTGCTATTATACTTATTTAAGGCTTTCAGGTGGCTGAAATCATTGTGCATAAATCATTTGCCATATAACACGAAGCTAAAAGCTTGATCTATGGGAATGCAGTGTAGTTTTCAGATGAACACTGCATTTCACTCACCTCAAAATAACTCCCAGTGTTTGCCTCCGAGACCCATTGATTTGTGTTATCTCTTGCTCTGTAACAGTTTGGATTTGTCACACTTAGCAATTTGGTTTCCTACAGGTTTTATTCTGTTTGTAGAAGCAAGAGAACAGTTTTGTGTTTGGTAGCATGAACACATGTCCTAAAAATTTTAGCCAGCATCTTTAGAAGGGTATGGATTTATTTTTACCCAAATGCCCCCACCTGAAAGGTTTATGCTGTTAAACATTGATATTACTTGAAAAGTTATGCCCAAGCATGTTGAAATGCTAGGAAGTGAAATGCTTATAAAGCTTACTGAAAATTTACCAGGTCACTGAAATCAGAGTTTATATCTTTTATGCAGTAACTAAGAGAAATAGATTTATTTATTCAATCAACCATACAGTTTTATTAAACCATTAATATGTGCATTGCATTATTCAAGATGATTTGGTGACATTGGATTGCACAAGACACGCCCCTGTGGTTGCAGTTCTGTTTTAACATAGCGTTCCTGGGTACTTACAGAATGACGGAAATGGCATTAATAAGACTCAACAGCTGCCTTCAGGTTGTTCACAGTCTTTCTGGGTAAACTCTCATGAAACAAATTCCCAGGCATTTTAATATGGTCTGATTAACATTTAACAATATGGTAAGTTCTGTGAAAGAGATAAATATAGGCTATGTTCTAGAAGTTCAGAAGCAAGGACCTAATAGAACCTGAGAGCATAAGGCAGAGAGGGTTCAGTGAAGGAGGCAAAGCCTGGGCCCAAGTTTGAGGAAGGAGAGATTTTGTCAGATGTCAAAACGTAAGTGAAATCTCTCCCAGACAAAGGGATGAAGATTCTGGAAAGTAAGTATTGTTGGACACAAAGAGTGCAAAACAGGTAGGACCCTGATCATCAAGAATTAGTAACCCTTTGCCTTGCTAAAGAGCTTGTACTTACTATATCCCAACATTCTCTTTCAACCTGTGTAATAGGTTTACAGATTACTCAATTCAAGTTGTAGTCATTATGATAGAGGCCTCCACTGAATTATACCTTTGAGTACTCACATCCCAGTGAGGTTCCCTCACCTTGAATCTGGGTTGGCTCTAGACTCTGGTTTACCAATATAATGTGGTAGAAGTGATGTGTTTTAGTTCTACAGCTAAGCCTTAATGTCGGGGGCGGCGTGATCCACCCCCCCTGCCATGCTGCAAGCTGCCAAAAACTATGGTGGAGTTACCCATAAATGTGCCCTGTGGGCCGGGGCAATATGTCCTTTGTGTCCTTGGGACGTGCACCTGGACAAGTGCTCATCCAAGGCGTGGAGAGCCATGCCAATCCTTATGAAGCTTAATAATTGTAGGATTGTGGGGGCACAACATACTTACTTTAAAACTTAGTGAAATCTTTGCTAACATAAATAGCTTAGACATTGCAACCTCCTATTTGTGTGACCATTCATTCACTTCCCTATGCTGGGGGGGGGGGAGTAAAACGTTCTAATAAGATAAGGATTTGCAGGAACCCATCTGTTGCTCAGGACATGCCTGCTTGTGATCGATCAGTCTATAGATTAGGATATAATTGGCACATCCTGCTTTATAGTATGGACCCTTCAAAGAAATAGGCACATCCCGTTTTGTTGTGTGAGACCCTCAAGGGCACAAGGCCCATCCTGTTTTTGTAAAGACCCTCAAAAACACCATTGTCACTCAAGATATGTCCTATTTTTGTAAAGACCCTCAAAAAACACCATTGTCACTCAAGATATGTCCTGTTTTTGCATGGACCCTCTAAAAACACTATAGTCACTATTGTCACTCAAGATTGATAATCCAGCACTTAAAGAAACTCTTTGATCATATGGTTTCCATCTGAAAAAATATATGTAACTCTCTGCTATAAATAAAGAGCCCTGAGAACAGTGTTTTTGGGAGATCCCTACATGAAGTTTGGTCTCCTCATTTTCACCGACTCCTTCCTCCACTCGCGGATCCCAACTGTTGCTGGGGCTGGCCCCCAGCACCTTAATAAGTCCTAGGACTCTTGAGGGTTCTGAGGTGCTATGTGAAGAAAGCCATCTCACCTGCAGAGAGACAACACAGAGACAGCACAGGGCACGTAGGGAGAGAGAAGCCTAAGATCACATGAAAACACAAGAAACAAACTGTCCCAGTGATCCCATAGCAGTAGCAGCTGAATATATCCACACCAGGGACCTCCAGTAAGACCAACAGAAGAACTGCTTGACTGAGCCCAGCCCATATTGTAATATGATGATTAAATAAAATGTTTATTGTTTTAATCCTATAGGATTTGGGGTTGTTATACAGTAATATATGACTGAAAACAAAATGTATCTTAAAAGCCATACAAATAGGGGCGCCTGGGTGGCTCAGTTGGTTAAGCGACTGCCTTTGGCTCAGGTCATGATCCTGGAGACCCGGGATCAAGTCCCACATCGGGCTCCCTGCTTGGCAGGAAGCCTGCATCTCCCTCTCTCACTCCCCTTGCTTGTGTTCCCTCTCTGGCTGTGTTTCTCTCTATCAAATAAATAAATAAATAAATCTTAAAAAAAAAAAAAAAAGTCGTACAAATAGGGGCACCTGGGTGGCTCAGTTGTTAAGCATCTGCCTTCAGCTCAAGTCATGATCCTAAGGTCCTGGGACAGAGCCCCAGTCGGATTCCCTGCTCAGTGGGCAGCCTGGTTCTCCCTTTTCCACTTACCCTGCTTGTGTTCTCTCTCGCACTGTCTCTCTCTCTCAAATAAATAAATAAATTCTCTTTAAAAAGTCATACAAAACTATACATATTTAGTAGTATAAGAGGTGTCTGTGGGCTAGAGAAATTATTACCCTTCCAATTACCATTTTATTCTACTATTTTGTTAACAAGTAAGACTATTTACCAGTTAAGGATTCAGCATAGAATGGAATGATTCCAAATTGCAAAGCAAAAGTGAACTAATTGCCTGATGTTCAAGTACTGAGTTAAGAGTTAATCATCATTTTAGCCACATGTACTTTCTCTATTAACAGAGAGAGAGATAGGGCTTTCCATTAAATAGCCAGTGTGCACACACATCTAAAGAACCACAAAGGGATTTTGGATGGTAAATCAGAGAAGTGAGTTCTGCAGTATTCCCAGAGGATGAGCAGGAGGAGACTGATGGTGGTCATCAAAACTGATCACGAGGATTAGGCACTCGTCTAGTTGGATTGTCATTTGCTGTATCCAGTTACATTCACAGGCTTACTGTTTTCAAGCAAAGTCAAAGTAGAGAGGGAGAAGACCAAATCCAAAGAAAGGCCAGGGATTAATGATCTATCGCTCAGTTGCCATAACTGTGAGGAAATATGCTAACCCTATTTTTATTTAGAATTAGAAGAAGCCACAGTTACACTGTTGAGTTCTTACCACACTATAATTATTTGTAGTCGAAATTCAAACTTTTTCTTCTGTGTTTGGCTCCTAGCACAGTACCTGTTACATGGTATTTGTGTGATATTAGTTGATTCTAATGAATGAATGAATAATACATGAATGAATCAATAAGGTTCAAACTTTTAAAACCTTCATATTCCTATTGGCAGTGTTTATTTTACTTTATGGGGTTTTTTTTGTTGTTTTTTTTTTAGATTTTATTTATTTGTTTGACAGAGAAAAACACAGCCTGAGAGGGACCATAAGCAGAGGGAGCAAGAGAGGGAGAAACAGGCTTTCTGCTGAACAGGGAACCCAATGCAGGGCTGGATCCTGGGACTCCGAGATCATGACCTGAGCCCAAGGCAGATGCTTAACAACTGAGCCACCCAGACACCCCTACTTTATGGTTGTTAATAAGTACCTGTTTACTGAGTAATTGGCAATAGCTAGCCAAGTTATTTCCTTCAGGTAAAAAAATTTGGCATAAACTGTAGATAAAGTCCTTCTAGCATCCTCTCTTTATCACCAACTTCATGTGATCTGACTATTGTAAATATTTGTTTTCCTTTGTTGAACCTTTATGAGGAAGAATATTTATAACTTGGCTTCTTTTGCAGCAAAACAGAAAAGAATATATACATACAAATTTTGTTATGCAAATTTTCTGTACACCTGAAAGACCACCTAAGTGAAAATGCCTAAGTAATGGCATAACACTAAAATAATTTTATTTCTAAAAACTAGGTCTCTGGTTAAACTTAAATATTTAACTCTTGTTAAATTTAAATCTTTAAATTTATTTATCTTCTCCAGAAATAAGAAGCTTTCTTTACTAAATCAATACTTATCATGATAGCTTGAATAATAGCACAGTATGTTCCTTATTAATCATTTTCAAACACATCCACCTACTAGTGAGTTAAGATTATTTATTCAGTGCTCATGGTATACTTGGCTGTATTTTCAGAGCTCCTAATTTTTCTTTTCTACCCAAGAAATAACATGTTGCAAAGATATCTGTAACTCTCATGAATTGTGAATACTTATTCTTGCTCTCAGACTACATTCTTTAATCAATAACTTCTTATCATAGTCAGAATATGATAAAATTCTTACAATGACCTACGATACTCTGCATGATCTGGCTCCCAGCTACCTCCCTTATCCATTTCCTACTTGTCTCCCTTTCTTCACTCTGCCCCACAACAAAGGCCTTCTTACTGTCCTCAAACGCACAAAGCTCCCTGCCACATCAGACCCTTAATATTCTGTTCTCACTGCCAACAGCCCTTCCTCCAGGCAGCCCCATGACTCACCTTCCATTCAGATGTCTTTTCAAGTGGCACTTTGGGAGAGGTTGTCTCCTTCTAACTCTCTTTTTTAAGCCATAGCTCTTAACATTTTATTGGTTATAGATTCTTTTGCAAATCTGATGAAAGCTAAGAATTCTCTGGAAAATGTCTGATTGCATACAGAATTTTGCATATCATTTTGGGAGCTTTACTGACCACCTGAAGCCTTTCCATATACCTCTTTAGAATCTGTTGATCCAAGATTAAAACCCCTAATCTAGAGGTAATACAAATCAAGTGTTCTCTTGCCACAAAGTTCAAAACCCAGACCAGAACAGGAACCAAGTAGCAATTCCCTGAGCTGTTGAGAGTCCTGACTTCTATAGATGCCATTTCTTCACCTAACTGTTTTCTTCTGAGCATTTGCTGGCACCTTCAAACATTCAACAATTGAATGCATAGGTGCCTTGGCTTGATCAAGAAAGAAAAAAACAGATTTCTGCACTATGGAGCTTATATTTATTGCCTGATCCTAAGAACTGTCTAGAATTTTCACTATGTTGTAAAAGTGTACCTTTTTCTTTTTCTCCAGTGATTTCTCTGAATTTAAACAAGCTGAGGAAATAACACTAGGTCTTGGCTATAATCCTTATATTATAAACTCCTGCTACCAATCCTGCAGCGGTCAGTAACTTCCCCACCTATGCATAGAACAAGGCAAAAAAAAATTGCTTCTGATAGACATTTATAAAATTAAAGTCAAAATGACTTAAAGTCAAAAGATCAAAATGATGACAAAAAAAGTAATAATTTGAAACTAGTTTGCCATTCCTGCTTAGAAAGACTGAAATCTACTACAGAGCTCTACTATTAAATTTCAAGATACTAAGGACAACCATCTAGCTGTTCTATTGAAACAATTTTATAGGAAGGCTACAAAAAATCTCTAATTGGCTTGGGAACAATGATAGCTGTGAACCGTAAGGTAGTATTTAGATTCATGTGAAAAAGTTTATCAGAATCATAAACATTTTATCTAATTCAAAATTTATCTATTAACAAGAAGCATTTCAAATGTAATGTGCTATCTACTCAGAACTGAGTAA
>PITA01000870.1:118541-132173 GCA_004023965.1 Spilogale gracilis
GGCTCAGTTGGTTAAGCCACTGCCTTCGGCCCAGGTCATGATCCCGGAGACCCGGGATCGAGCCCCACATCGGGCTTCCTGCTCAGCAGGAAGCCTGCTTCTCCCTCTCTCACTCCCCCTGCTTGTGTTCCCTCTCTAGCTGTGTTTCTCTCTGTCAAATAAATAAAAAAATCTTTAAAAAAAAAAAAAAAAAAAGAACTGAGTAAATTAAACTAGAATGCAAGTCTTTTTCTAGTTTCTGTGCCCCAATCTTGCCCTCCTGCAGAAACAACTCTCTTTAGCATCAAAGTGTTTCATTTTAATTCATCTTCTGTAGGGCATTAACCAGAGCGCATCCGTGTTAATCCAACAGCCAAGGGACACTTCTTGTCTGTGTTTCAACAGTTCATTGCTTTCTGTTGCCACAGTTGGGCCTGTGCTGTTCTTCCTTTGACCTTCTTCATCACTCTCTTTTTCTTACCTCTGCCCACTCCCTGCTGAAAACATCCTCTCTGATGCTTTCGATGAGATGACAGCAAGGTATTTGCTCTGTGATAGTCATACTTAGAGCAACAATCATAGAGACACACTGAGTATGTGTCTGTCCACAGACTCTTTAAAATAGGAAAAATAGAATGAGTCACAGGAAGATCAGACCTGAAAGATGGCAGGTAGCTTTTATGCCTTCTCATTTTATTTTTTTCAGGAAAATAGAAAAGCCCAAAAGTTCTATTTCTTTCCTGAACCTTATCAAGAAGAAGACTGACTATGTGTCATGTCTTTCTCATTTTCTGCAGTCGTATTACAAATTTCACCATCCATATGAGTCAGATTTCTCCAGAGAAACAGAACCAGTAAGATACACACACATACACACACACACACACACACAAATATATATAGTTATGGTATATATTATTTTATTATTTACTATATTTTATAATATGTAGCATATATAACATGCATCCTCTATATATCATATACATACAGTTGACCATTGAATAAAATGGGTTTGAACTACATGGGTCTACTTATATGCAAAGTTTTTTCCCATAATACAGTACATTGCTGTAAATGCGACATCTCTTTCTTCTGATTTTCTTAATAGCATTTTCTTTTCTCTAGCTTATTTTATTGTAAGAATGCAGTATATAATACATATAACATACAAAATATGTATTCATGAACTCTTTATGTTATTGGCAAGGCTTCCAGTCAACAGTAGGCTATTAACAGTTAAGTTTTTGAGGAATCAAAATTTATATGTGGCTTTTTGACTCCCTGGGGTATCAACAACCCTAACATAACCCCCATGTTCTTCAAATATTTATACACACACACACACACACACACACACACTCCACTGGGGCACCTGGGTGTCTCAGACAGTTAAGCATCTGACTCTTGATTTCAGTTCAGGTCATGATCTAAAGGTTGTGAGATGAGTTCTGAGTTGGGTCCTTCCTGGTTGTGGAGCCTGCTTATCATCCTCTGTATTCCTCTCCCTCTCCTCACCCGCCCCCCCCCATATACATACACACACACACACACACACACACACACACACACACACATAAGCTAGATAGGTAGATAGCTTTATTATAAGGAAGGAATTGACTCATGCAATTATGAAGGCTAACAAGTCAGAGAACTATAGTTGACAAGCAAGAGACTCTGGAGAGCTGATGTATAGTTTCAGTACAAGTCCAAAGCCAGCAGATTCGAGACTCAAAAGGAGCCAGTGTTTCACTCTGAACCTGAGGGTCAAAAAATGTCTTAGCCTTTTTGTCTTTGTTTTATTCAAGTCTACAGTTGATTGGATGGGGCCCACCCACATTAGGAAGGGAAACCTGCTTTATTCAGTCTATCCATTCAAATACCGATCTCACCCAGAAACATTTTCACAGACACACCCAGAGTAATGTTTGGTCTGAGTAATGCCTGGGCACTTTGTGGCCGTGCCAAGCTGACAGGTAAAATTAACCATCACACCATTCAACTTCACATGTTTCAATGGCAGAAAAGAATCTGGAGACGAGGGAGGATGTGATCAGTTCTTGCCACTGATTGCTGATCACGGGGAACTGGCAGTGGAGTGTCAAGGCTGACACTTTTTTTTTTTTTTTAAGTTTAAAATCCAAAAGAAGCAGATGTGACTTGCTATCTTTCTTCTGCTCTGAGACTGTTCAGTTTAATGATTGGGAAGGCTAAGGCTGACAGTAAAAGTATAATAACTTTTTTTTTTAATCTGTAGCTAACAATATAAGGAAGTGTTTTATGGAAGCTTTTGCCTTTATATTCCGTATTGTAAGTGGTATAGTCATTTTCTATTGCTGCATAACAAACTATCCCAAAACTTAATGGCTTAAGATAATAGACTTTTATTATCTCTTGCAGTTTCTGGGAGTCAGGAATTATAGAGCCACTTAGCTCAGCGATCATTATTCAGGATCTCTCATCAGGTTGCAGTCAAGAAATTGGCCAGGGATGCAATAATCTCAGAGTTTGGGGTTGAGGGCTCTGCTTCCAAAGAGTTGGCAGTTTGGTGCCATTAGGGGCTGGGAGGTCTCAGTTCTTCTCCAATTGACTTTTCCATGGAGTTGCCTGAGCATCCTCATGACATAAAGCTCTTTTCCAAGAGTGAGAAATTCAAGAGTAAGGTGGAAGCAGGAATGTCATTTATGATCTAGCCTCAAAAGTCATACACTGTCACTTTGACAAAGTCCTTTTGTCACATAGGTTAGCCCTATTTAGTGTTAGAGGCGAATACCCAAGGGAGTGAGTTGCAGGAGGCAAGAATCATTCGGGGGCCATCTTGCAGGCTAGCTCTACATAAATGTATTGATCAGATTCTAGGTGGTAACATTAGATATTATTAATTAATGCCATTAGAGAATAGAGCACATTTTCCAAGTTTATTGATGTATATAGGATCCTATCCAAAACTTTCTACCTCAAAAAAGATTAATTATGATCAGTTTCTTATGCCCAAATTTATTAGGTCAGCCACTGAAATGGGAGATTATGTAATTAAAACAAAATTTTCTTGTAATAAAAATATGCCTATCTTCACTGTATTTTGAAAATTTTCCTAGTATTGATTGATTTCAGCATGTTTATGGTAATGGAAGTTAAATCTAGAATGCCACATTCTCTTTCTCTTTTTACAATATATTGGACATTTTCCAATTTCCAGCTCTTTTGCATTCCTATGTAAATTTCAAAGTAAGTAATCAATGCAATGACTTTTCATGGATTCACCAGCAGTTATTAAAATGTATTATGTGCCCAACATTGATTGACCTGTGTCAACAGGTCAAACAGTGTTAAAGTCCCTGGCTTGAAAGAGATTTTGCTGACCCATAGAAGAGATGTACCTATTCTAAGACAATTTCAATATAGTATGTTAAATGCTACGGTAGACATATGCACAGAATACTGTGTGGCCTTAGGGAAGAAGTGCTCACATCTTTTCAGAGGCTGATACTAAGGAGGTCTTCTGAGAGGGGATAACACCTGAGTTTATTTTGCACAGTGGTAGTTCACCAAATAGACTGGGATTGAGTAGGATGGGTCAGTAGGGAAAACATTTTACATGAAAAGGTCAGAATATGCAAAATGAGAAAGTGATGGGGTTCAGGACATGCTATTCCAAAATATGGTGCCTTGGCATATTGAGCATTGTAAGCCGAAGGAGTTTAAGAAAACAGCAGAAGTAGGAAGGTCACTGACCTTTACTCCCCTTACGTTTTATCTCTGAAACAGGTCATTTGCCCTCTGGGTATAAGGAGCATCCTAATCTCTGAAGACAAAGGGATATCCTAAAGAATTTAAAAAATACACCCCCCAATCCACCAAAACAGTCCTTGATAAGTTTCTTCCAGGTTCTTACAATTACATCATACTTTTTTGAAAAATATTTTATTTATTTATTTATTTATTTATTTATTTATTTATTTGCACGCACGCGAGAGATAGATATCATGAGCTGGAGGAGAGGCAGGGGCAGACTCCCTGCTGGGCAGGGAACCTGATGCAGGTCTCCATCCCAAGACCCTGGGATCATGACCTAAGCCGGAGGCAGACACTTAACTGACAGAGCCAGCCAGGTACCCTACTTCATACTTCTTAACCTACCGTCTTCCTCCACAACTTCACACAAGTCTGTTTCAGTGGCTCTTCAGTTCCTTGGGAAGGCTTCTGGGTCACATAAAATGTAGGCTAAGTAAATTTTTATGCTTTTCTCCTATTAATTTTCTCTTTTGTCAATTTCCAGACTCTGAAAGGGACACTGAGAGGGTCAAAGAAAACTTTTTCCTCCTCTACAAAAGCACAAATTAGCATAACCTATGTATTAGTTTTCTCTTACTGCTGTAACAGATTATCATAGACATGGTGGCTCAAACAATATAAATCTATTTTCTTTCAATTCTGGAATAGGTCCAAAGTCTGACACGAGTCTCAATGGGCTAAATGAAAATGTCAGTAGGATTGCATTACTTTCTGGAAGCTCTAGGGAAGAGTCCATTTCCTTGTATTTTCCAGTGTCTTCCCACATTCTTTGGTTTGTGGGAACCAAACCCCCCACTCCCCCCATCTGCAAAACCAGCAGTGGTGGGTCAAGTCTTTCCCACACTGCCATCTCTCTGTTTCTCTGCTTTTCAGGACTCATATGATTACCCTGGGCCAACCTGGATAATCCAGGACAATCTCCCCATCTCAAGGTCCTTGACATTAATCACATCTGCAGCATAACCTTTTGTCTTGTAACATATTCACGGGTAACATATTCATAGACTCCAGGGATTATTAGGGTTTGGACATCTTTGGGGGCCACTATTCTACCTAGCACAGCCTAGTCAGGAAAAAGCCAAATAGACTGTAGAGTTCTTGGAAGTAAGTGGCAAAAGATTAGGCTAGAAAAGTAGGCAGTAGTCAGTACAAGAAAATCCAAGAGGGCTAGGCTAAGGGAACTAAATATGACTTTGTATTACTTTGTATAGGGATATTTGTGTTTCAATTTGCCCAACATTCCTCACCTCTTTCTTTTATTAATAGTATCCCTGTTTTCCTTTGTAGAACTTCCCCCTTGGGCATTCCACATACAGTGGTTTTGATCAGACTGCCGGTGATAGTATAGTACCCCTCTATCCACAGTATTGGATATGGGACTCAGGCCTGCCTTCATGGCCTTTGTAATTAGTCCAATGTATAGACATATTAAATCGGACTTTGCTTTGAATTTCAGATACTGGGAAAGCAGGTGTCTCTCTTGGCTTCAAGGTTGCTAGCTGCAATGATATAAAAGCCTGCAGTTATTTGTGGCCTTGCTCTCTCATCCCAGTCACTGAGAGGAAGTTTATCTGCTCGTAAGAGACGCAACTACCTAAGAGACAACAGAAGCAAGAAACAGAGATCTAAGGGCTGATTTAAATTCCTCGACCTGAAATTGTCCTTTTCTTTTCAACGGGTCACTTGCAACAGAGTCCTGAGTAACTTATCTTACATGCTGGGAGAATTCTGCAAGGATGAAAGTAACGGTGATGTGGTCAGGTTTGCAATAAACAGAATGGCTTGTGGTGAAGATAGACAGCACTTGGAGTCTTCCAGGTGACAGCTGATATGTGGTCAATTAGAAAAGACAAGCCATGGGAGCAGAGAATTCTAGGATGGGATGGCCAACAATGTCAACTGTTTCAGAGAACAAAAGCCAAAAGCAACTGTTTGGTAATTGAGTGGCAATTATTAGCATCCTTAACAAGAGTTACTTCAATGAGCTTGTGGGAGTTGAACTGTAGGAGACGCAAGAGAACTGTTTAATGCTTTAAACAATATTTTTATTGTTATATTTGATTATAAAAGTAAATAATTTTCATTGTAGAATATTCAACAAATGTATAAATAAAGAATATAAAAATCACCAATAACCTCATTAACAATAACTATTGTCAATTTGATCATAACCTTCCAGACAGTATGATTCTGCACTTATCATGTATTATTATATTGTTAACAATTCCTCTTGTCATTAAATTTCCTTGAAAATATGGTTTCTATTTGCTGCACATTATGCTATCATATGTGGATGGTCAATTCTATAGATATTTTTGGATATAAATTACAAGACCATAATAGTAAATTATGTTAGAATAACTTTAAAAAATGATTGCCCCTTTTTGTGCCTTAAATTTGTACCCCCCAATCAATGCACTAGTAATTCTACTTCAAGTTCATCTTATTTTAAGGAGGATTTTTTGAAATTGCCAGTTGCATGTGCATTTTTACTATCATGAGCAACTGGCTTTCCCTCTCCCTCTACTGAAGGAGCAAAGTGTGTCATTTAGCTTTCTTTTGTTCCTGAAATAGTAAAAGAATTCTTTTTTTCCGTTTCCTTTTATGTCTCTTAGATGTGGCATCCTGCTTCCTACTGAGCTTTTTTGACCCAACTCCTACGAGCTTTTGCTATTTCTCTGTGATCTCCTCAGGAATTTGCCCTACATTCCACTTTCTATGGCATTTCCATTTGTGCTTCATCTCCCTGTTAAGTTTTCTTAAGTAACTTTTATAATCCTTGCCAATTTTTTTCTCATTGCAAATATAACAGATTGTGCTGCTGCACTTTTGGGAGTGTTTTGCTTGATCCAGTCAAAACCAGCACTTTTTACCGCATCAACATTTGACACTATGACATTCAGTTATTAGAAGTTCATGTTTAAAATCACCAAAAAGGTAGATGCTCAGAACAGATTTGTATATACAAGGAAACTAATATTTTTTTAGTATGGTATTAGAGTTCTGTACCCTATCTGAGCACATACTATATCTATTAGAAGCATACAATTAATAAAATCAGTAAAATATATAATTACAGGTCATGATTCCACCCTTTAATGTTTCCTTAGATAACTAGGAATTCAATAATATAGTAAAGATTTAAATAAAATGCAGCAATTTAAGCATTTAGGGAGCAAAGTACGATAGCATTTTATTTGTGCCCTTTTTCATCCTAAAAGGTCAAAAAGTCACACATTTTCAAAATTTTTCCTATAGTTTTACTAACATGACTTTTTACAAATTTTCTTTGTGGGAAATTTCAAATATACAAAAGTAAAGAGAATACTATTATGAACACCACCTAGCTTAAAGGTCTATTAATGCTCCCAATAGAACATGAGCCAGTTTTAAAATGTATAAAACAATTAAAACTATCAATTTTATTATCAATCAAATCTTGTTTTTCTTTATATCAACCATTCACTCCCTATACACACCCAGAATCATTTTGAAGAACATTTCAGACATTACACCATTTTATCTGCTAATACGTTGCATGTAACTCTGAAAGAGAACTTAAAATAAATACCATTATTATGCATAAAAAAATTAAACAATGATTCCTTAATATAATTCAAAATCCACTTGGTGTTTAAATGTCCCCAGTTGTCTTAATTTATTTTTCAATTTTTGTCTGTTGGAATCAGGTTGCTGAGAATGTAAATATATTACAAGTGGTTTGTGGGTCTCTTAAGACTCCTTTAATGTATAAGTTCACTCCATTTCTTTTTGCTTCATTCCTTGAAACTTATTTGCTGATAAATAAAAGCTATCTCTCAATATAAAACTCCATTTTTAAAATAATTAATTCCCTCTTTAAGCTAAAGGCAGTGTCATTCAAAAAAATGTGTGAAGGAAAGGGTGGAATCTGTCTTCACTACTGAAATCCTAGCACCTAGCACACTGATGAGCCCTTTGAGGCATCAGGAAATGTCTAAACTCATTTTTGTTGATTACAAAATTCACTCACTCATTCACTCATTCATTAAACAAATATTTTGAAGACTTGCTTTATGTTGGAAAAATATGTGTATTTATATGTTTATGCAATACAGGTATCAATTTCAAATGTAGCCTAGGTCTTCAAGAGGTTATAAATAAGAAATATTCCCATGAATGGTATATTCTGGTTAATCTTACCTTTAAAAAAGTTATTATATCACATATAGGACCTGAAATAAATAATAAAATGGAAGATCTGTCTTCTTACATTGTTTCCCCAGAGATTCAGTGATTGAACAGAGAAAACTGAAAGAAAGTCAGAGGAGTAATTCATCTACTGTGTGCTAAGTATCTATAATTATTATGTACAGGGATTAAACATATTGAAGATATTTATAATTTATTCCAGGTGTAAGATAAGCAACAAAAGCCAAAGGAAAAGTAAAATCTGAAGAACTAGGAAAACACATCGGAATTTGATAAGTTGTCTGAAAGATAAAAGATAGGAAAGAGTAAAGGTTAATTCCAAAATTTCTAGCTTTCAATACTAGGAGAGTGAAGTTATATGTAAAGTAACACATAAAAGCTTCAAAATATTTTACCCCAATCCTCTTCATTATATTGAATAATAAAGATAAGACAGAAAACTTTTTTTTTTTTAAAGACTTATTTATTTGACAGAGACACAGCAGAGGGAGAGGGAGAAGCAGGCTTCCCACAGAACAGGGAGCCCAACGTGGGGTTCGATCCCAGGACTCTGGGATCATGACCTGAGGTGAAGGCAGATGCTTAATGACTGAGCCACTCAGAAAACTTTTTAATGATTTTTAGGAATAGAACTATTAGAATAATTTGGTAATCTTTTATATAATAGTCACTATAATCTGTAGCCATAGAATTTAAGCAGATGCAATTTTATACACAGATGGTTTATGTCACACTTTAGTTTGGGTAAAATATATTTAAATACATTTTCCAATTATTTAAAATGTGATATTACAAGCACTCCTTCCTAGCATGCCTTGTGCAGTGGTTAATCTTTTGTTACTGGAAATGAGCCCATTTATATTTGTAAAATGCTAAAGAAAGAAATAATTATGCACCCAACTCTGGTTTTTAGGAACAGATTTTGTAACTTTAATAATGTATTGAATAGGACCAAACTTATCTTCCAGATAATATAAATCTGTTAATTAGAACAAGTCATAAATAATTGAATTGATGTGCTGCCAACAGCTTAATGGCCGGGAGAAATAAATAGACTCTCATAGATAATCTATCTATCTTACTGATTTATTGAACACCCCCCCTCAAAATATTTCAAAGATAGTAGGAAAATCATAGAAGGAAATTTTCAAGTCATTTTAGCATTTTTAACCATAAAATTCCTACCGAAGTTGATGGATTGTCCTCAAAATCTGAGTATCACCTCAAATATCTACTGTTGCTATGATCTTATTATTTAAGATTCCCTTTGCTCCCAATAGAACATGAGCCAGTTTTAAAATGTATAAAACAATTAAAACTATCAATTTTATTATCAATCAAATTATCAATATCATCATCAAAATCATTTTTGTGATAAAAGGTCAAAGTTTTAGTTCATTATATTTTTCATTTCTTCAAGACTTAACATACACTGGAAATTCTTTTATATATATTGTTTTCGAGCTCTTTTTTTTTTTTTTTTTTACATCAAAAGAATTTTTGGGGGGAGGGAGGCACGCATCTATGTGGCTCAATCAGTTAAGCATCTGTCTTCAGCTCAGGTCATGATCCCATGGGATCAAGCCCTGAGTCAGGGCTTTCTCCTGGGTGAGGAGCCTGCTTCTCCTGCTCCCTCTGCCTGCTGTTCCCCCTGCTTGTGCTCTCTCTTTCTGTCAAATAAATAAATAAAATATTTAATTAAAAAATGAAAAAATAAAATAGAAAATTCATAGATGCTTTGTCCTGGTGTACATCCTCTGGGTAGCTCTCCCACCCACCATCCTTTCCAGGCAAGGATAGCTCTAGGGATGTGAGAAGACACTGAGGTCAGAAGTAGACTGAAGATTGAAAATAGCTTTACAAGCAGAAAGTCTTGATTTGGCAATCCTTCTGCCTGCCACTCCCCCTGCTTGTGTGCTCTCTTTCTTTCTTTCTCTCCCTGTCAAATAAATAAAATCTAAAAAAACTTTAAAAATTTTTTAAAATAAATTTTTTTTTTTACCACTTGACTGTAGTTGACATACAATGTTACATTAGTTTTAGGTGTACAACATAGTGATTCAACTTCTCTTTATGTCATGCTATGCTCACCACAAGTGTAGCTGCCATCTGTCACCATTCAATGTCATTACATTATTGTACATATTTTAAAATGGCAGAATAACCTAGGGCCCTTATGAAGAATCAAAGTCAATGGCCTCATTCTTTCTAAATGCACAGTCTTAGTGACGCTACAATGCACTGTGTGTCACTATCTCATTCTGATCTGATTGTTGGACCAACACATCAGGTCACAACTAAATGTTGGACATACCTTTAGTCCTTCTCTAACGTTTGATGTTTTTTATTATAAATGCAATCACTGTACTTTATATCTGCTGAGCACTCTTCAGCCTTCCAATTTATAAAATATATGTATAAAAAAGTTTGTACCAACTACTGAGCATAGTAGTTATGTGAATTATTTCCATTTAATCACAGACAATCCTGTGACATAGTTTTTAAACTTTGTGTCCAAGGAACCTAAGGCTCATGATGGCTAAGTAATTTGACTAAGATTACAAGCTAATAAGTGGCAGAAGAAATTTAAGTTTGTCTAACTTTATTTTTCCAGTAATTCTCTTATAAGACAATGTTTATTGAGGATACACTGTTTACAATGCTTTGCTCTAAGTCTTGAGGGAATTAGAGATGAAATCTTGGAACCCTCAATCTTAAGACCATTACTGTTGTCTACAGATATTCCCCCTAATAATAATTTAAAGTAGACAAAATAAGCATCATTCTCCAGAATCACAGGCCACAAAGTGTAATGTCACATAGAAAATTACTTTTAGAATTGGGACTGGAATCTAGAACTCTAACTCCAGGTCCAGGAAACTTTACTACTCGAACTTGGTGCTCTAAATTATTTGTTCTGGGCATATTCTATGCTTGAGCTCAAATAGAGCTAAACTATAAATCCTGTCTAATCCCTTAGGCCAAACTCAAGTTTCACATCCTCCATGAATCCTTTCCCTCTCTCCTATATCATCTCCCCTTTCTTTAATCTTCAATGGTTTGATAAAGCACTGATGTAGATTCTTATCATATTCCTTAATTGTTTTGCCAATTGATGTATGTTCAGAGCACCCATGAAATTATAATCTAACCGGAAGTTATACTTGCTCATGTCTTTTATTTACCATGATGTTGAAAACAGTGTTTACTACAAAGGTAAAAATGGAGTACTTGTTTTGTTTTTTTTTTTAAAGATTTTATTTATTTGACAGAGAGAAACACAGCCAGAGAGGGAACACAAGCAGGGGGAGTGAGAGAGGGAGAAGCAGGCTTCCTGCTGAGCAGGGAGCCCAATGCGGGACCCGATCCCGGGTCTCCGGGATCATGACCTGAGCCGAAGGCAGTCACTCAACCAACTGAGCCACCCAGGCACCCAAAAATGGAGTACTTGTTTAATGAATGGTCAGTCTCCAAAAAACAGATGAATTAATACTCAAATGATGGAAAACTATTCTGTAGTCTTTAGAAAATAGCCATTTGAAATGATAAGGCCCCTTTCATTTCAAGACTGTGCTTTTTAGATTTGATATTATAAATAGAATGTATGTTAACAAGTACTGCATTTTGACATATTTAATTTTCTATTGTCTCTTGCCATTAACTTTCCTTGGATAATATCAGGGACAAATTTCCCAAAATGTTCTTCATGGATCATTAGTTCTTCAAGGTGCTCTGATAAAAAAAGTGGAAAGTAACTCTTGGCGATTTAAAGTCTGGAGACATCAGTGCTATATGCCCCTTCTTGGAGATTGATGATGTAAACCAGTATTTCAAGATTTCATAGAATATCTTATTATTATCTTAACAATATTAAAGTAACAATTTAACTTCATTTATCCCTGTTTTTCCCAAGTTACTTGACCACTGGATCCTTTTTTTATATTACTCCTTTTATTATCTCATAGAATTATAAAAACTTTGACAAACCTTGTGTTATACCCTATCCAATGGTCAAGTGTTACCTACAGTACAGCTTCTTTTATATGCCCAATATTGGATCATCCATAATAGCAATACTGAATGAAATTCATCATGTCATCACCTTCTCTAAATCCTTCAATTCTGTGCAACCACTTTTTATTCTTTCCAAATATTTCATGTAATTAATAACTAAAACTTTCTCTTGAGAAAAAGTCTTACCTTCCCTTACTAGAAAAGTTAAATTTGTTTGGATCTGCAAATTTCAAATTAGTCAATATTGTTCTAGAAAGGAATGTGTTCTCTTTTGAAGGCCACCTTGATTTCTTTATACCTTTAAGTTAAAACCAAAGGAAAATACTTCTGTTCATTAACCTACTGTTTACAGTCTTTCACATGAAGGCTGTGAAAGCTGTGAAAGTTGTGCTTTATCATTGTCCAAATGAAAGCTGAAATCTCCTGGAACAATACACCTGAAGAAAGAAGACATAGATTTCAAGTTCAGTGGGTGGTTGGGGCTGTGGAAAGACAATACACAAGTCTGAAAAATTATAAGGTTTTTTCCCAAGAGTAGGACATTGGGAATCAAAATAGTCAACGTTTCTGCCAACTCAGAAACTCTTATTCGTCACTGCTTTCAATTCCATTCAAATCAAGAAACACTCACTATACCTAAGTGATGGAAAGACAGGTAAAACATTCTCTTTCCCTCAAAGAACCCTACCACCACCACCACTAATTTCAAGTATCAGCTCCAGTCTTGGGAAAATTAAAGGCAACCAGTGACCAGCTTTGTCTATGAAATACACCTCCAGCAATGAATCTGTATATATGTTCAGGTATTTGGAAAAGTACTACTGTTTAGAAAGTTTTTTTATCATGAAACTGATTCCCATTATCATTTATTCATTGAATAAATTCATTGAATAAATTGTTTGAATAAAAAAAAATATACAGCCCACTTTGTGACAGGCACTCTATCAGGCTCTACTGGGACAAAGAGATGATTAAGAAATGACTTCCATCATTTGGGTGTTTAGAGCCTGATGAAAGAAGATGTAGGGACACCTGGGTGGCTCACTTGGTTGGGCGACTGCCTTCGGCTCAGGTCATGATCCCAGAGAACTGGGATCGGGTCCCACATCAGGCTCCCTGCTCAGTGGGAAGCCTGCTTCTCCCTCTCCCACTCCCCCCGCTTGTGTTCCCTCTCTGCTGTGTTTCTCTCTATCAAATAAATAAAATCTTTAAAAAAAAAAAAAGATAGAAGATGTATGCATAAATATTACACAGTACCAAAAGTGAAAAGTACCGTGTCAGAGGCACAAATAATGTACTGTGGGAGTTTATAGGAAGAAGAAATTATTCCTATTAGATTGTCCCAGAAGGCCTTACAGAAGACATGGAAGAACTTTGAAAGACCAATAGAATAAAATCGTGAAGAAATTGGAAATGAGGATGCAGATTGCCACAGGATACAACAGGTAAAGAGGGTAGCATTAGCAAAATAGGGGCACAGGAAGGCATTCTCTTAACATGGATAGAAAGGAATATGAATGAAGTTGGGATAAATTAAGTCCAAATAATGGAGAGCCTTGAAAGACATCTAATGATGATAATGTTAATAATAAATAACAATAGTCATAGTAGTAATATACTAGCACATGGATTTACCATATGCCAAGCACAATTCTT
>PITA01000870.1:132273-230585 GCA_004023965.1 Spilogale gracilis
TTTTTTTTTTTTTAAAGATTTTATTTATTTGACAGAGAGAAACACAGCCAGAGAGGGAACACAAGCAGGGGGAGTGAGAGAGGGAGAAGCAGGCTTCCTGCCGAGCAGGGAGCCCGATATGGGACTCGATCTCGGGTCTCCGGGATCATGACCTGAGCCGAAGGCAGTGGCTTAACCAACTGAGCCACCCAGGCGTCCCCACAATTCTAATTATTATTTAATCTCTCAATAATCCTATAGGATAATTTCTCATTATTTAGATTCTTCTAATTTTGTAGGCAATGAATTGGACCTACAGAGAGGTTTGCCTCATAGACACATAGGAGTTTACTCCTTACTGCTTAAACAGAAAAATTGCTAGAGGTCAACACTAGGTAAGCTGTTTCATGGCCCTAAACCACCCTCTAATTACAAAATGCTATTGAAATCGAGTGCAGGAAGAATGCACAATCTTATCCTAAAATAATACCAAATTAAAATAGATAATTCTTCTGATATTAAGCATATGTTCTTCCTAAACTCATTTCTTGTGATCAAATTTAGTTAATCCATAATATGCATTTAATTTAACAGGTCACTATAGTTCATACAAATGAACAGTACAATCTAAGGCTTATTATATTATTGCTAACCTGTTTCCTATATTATCTTTGTACTAGGTATTTTTTTGCCATGCTAAAGAATTATTTTTATTATCATGGTATAAAGTTCATAATTGATAGTTCAGAGGATTGAGAATGAATTGAAGAAATATCTGGTTTGGGATCTACAACTGAGCTAGCATTCAGCCTTGACAGGAGTTCATAAGCTTTTGTTCCTATTGTTTTACTCAATAATATTGAAAACTACAAAAATGTTATTGTTTTATTACATGAATGATCCTAAGTTGCTTATCTATGACCTATTAGGTGAACTATAAGTATATAGTTATTCTCAATTAAACCATGTTTGAGGGGTACTTGGGTGGCTCAGTCATTAAGCATCTGCCTTTGACTCAGGTCATGATCCCAGAGTCTTGGGATCAAGCCCTGGATCAGGCTCCCTGCTGGGCGGGAAGCCTTCTTCTCCCTCTTACTTCCCTTGCTTGTGTGCCCTCTCTAGCTGTGTTACTCTCTGTCAAATAAATAAAATATTTTTTAAAAAAACATGTTTTATATATTACATAGCAGAAGGCCACCTTTGTCAAAACCAATAGAGAACAAAATAACTCAATATAAAATGCTATAGTCTATCCATGAAAGAAACAAAAATCCGTGGAATAAAACATACATATTGAGATTAAAAACTTAGATACATTCATGTAAAATTTTAGGCTCTGAACCTAAAAACAGAAGATACAGGAATATTAATACCACTGGGGTACAATCTGGGCAGAGTTGGCTAAACATTCATGGAAACTTAAAGGTGTTATTTGACTGCTAGAAGAATCCAACATAGAACAAAGTGTTCTGTGGACACAGTAGAAGGAAATACGTTGGAAATTTTATCTGTATATTATTTTTCAAAACAAAATAAATGATGACTATAGCAAAGGAATATCACAAAGCAGTATTTTTTTTCCTAATATCAGTGGCTACATAAATGCTACTGATATGACTTTGCATTTTGTCTTTAAAAATTTGTTTTGGAATCCAGAGGTATTGAGAAAAGGTGTTCCTTTACTGGTTACCAATTTTCTTAGATCTATCACAATTAATCACTATTTTATACAGAGAGTAAAATATTGTTCACAAGACCAAAAACAAGAAATGAAACTATTATTTTATGATATATCTTGGATCTTAGGACTCACTTGGCTTAAACAAATGTATATCTTAAATATAAAACCTTTTTCATATTTGCAAAACTTATCAGGGATATACCCAAAAATCCAAGAGAAATTCAAGTTTTAGGTGCAGCTTGATCTGAGGTCTCAGAAGAGTTTATTAGAACTCAGCCCCTTTCCCTTTCCTCAGCTCTGTTCTCTATTTTGGCTCCTTTCTTAGGTTCCAAAGTAGTATGAATAAGACTGCCAACACAACCAAGCCTACATCTTCACAATTTTATGCCAGGGAAAGATGGATTAACAAAATTGTCTTGTTTTGAGTTTAATTTTATTGACCTGAATTGGGTCATGTGCTCAACTCTAAGTGAAATACTCTGACTGGGGAAGCATAATTGACCAGATGTATTAGTTACCTATTGCTGTATAACAAACCACCACAAAATTTAGCATCTTAAAACAACACTTTTTTTTTTTTTAATCTGATATTTCTGTGGTCAGGAATCTGGGCATAGCTTAACTGGATTCTTCTTCACACTTTCTCACAAAGCTTCAACTTAATATGTTGGCCAGAGCTGGGGATTCAGCTGAAGATGGATCTACTTTCAAGCTCACTGACATGATTATTGTCAAATTCAGTTCTTTTCCAGCTGTTTGGCTGAGGGCCTCAGTTCCTAGCTGGCTCTTGGCCAGCAGTTTTCTTCAATTCCTGGCCCTGGGCCTCAACATAGCAACTTGCTTTATCAAAGCCATCAAGGGAGAGGGTTTCCTAGCAAGGAGGAAGTCAGAATTTTTGCAATCTAACCATAGAAATGACATCTCCACAATGTTGAGGTATTCTGTTGGTTAGAAATTATTCCAAGGGATGATTGCATAAAGCCATTAATACCAGGAAAAAATGATCAATGGGGCCAGAGTACAAGCCACCTACCACAAGTGGCCATCCCTGAAGACAGTGTGCAAGAAATTGGGAGTGAGCGAGGTGGTAAGGGCCCCAGGGAAAATTGGGGTCATTATTAGAAGACAATGAATGCTACATGGTGAATACATCTGCCAATGACAGAGTCCCTGGTTGGGCTCTGGGTTGTATAGAAAACAGAAGAGAAAGCTTTTTCTACCTCCATGACTTTGAATCATTATGAATCTCAATGTTTATTTTAAATTACTTAATTATATGTTTGTATTATGAGATAAAGATGTTGTGGTCTGTAAATTCAACACTTCTAGGCCAGTTCTACTCCTTTTTTATTTTGGATTTATGTTATATTTTTCAGCCAATGCTTCTACATGAAATAGATTAAAATTTCTGTATGTGAGTTTGCTTAGATTGTCTTAAATATGAAGGATTAGACATAGGCTTGAGGCTCAAATTCTCTCAAAACCCATCTCATTTTACCTAAAGAAACAATTTATGGTTGCTGGGGGGAAAAAAACAAGTCTTTAGCCCTGAGTTTTCAGGATTTTAGTAGAAAATGGAAATAAGTATTAACCTTGAGCTTAAAAATATTTGGGAAGAAGGGGCTTGCGTTTTATAGAAATCACAGATTTAACAGTTGATTTTATCAAGAAAGGAAACAGATCTCTTTCACAAAAGGTATTTATCCTACCAATGAGATTTCAGAATAGTTAACACTGTCAGGCTAAAAAGAGTAGATGAATTCAGTGTCTCATTTGTTTTCATGCTTAATCATTATTCATTTGTTAGAGAGTGATGGACATTAAACCTGACCCAGAGTTTCTTTGAGAATTATTTCAAAATCATGAATTTCATAGATTTTAGACAGTGCTTGACTGACTCAGCAAGTTGATATTTTTGAAATTTGTTTATGACTGGGTAGTCAATTATTGTTAATAATATTGTATGTATTATGTTTATTACAAATATCTAGCTAATAATATCTAGCTAATGTGTACTGTTACAGCAAATGTTTTCTATTATTTTCACTAGTATTTGTTCAGTTCATGCTATATGTCAATTACCATTCTAAGTACTTTTCATAATTATCAATTTTTTTAATCTTCAGGGAAATCACCTTTTTTTAAAAAAGAGCATGTAATCATTTTCTTTTCATCATTTCCACTTTGTAATGCATGCACAGAACACTTGGAATTTGGGTATGTCTTTCTGGCAATCAAAGAGTTTATTTGCCATGACTATCAATTAGATAAGGTCTTCTCTATGGGAAGAATCAACCCCATATATAACTTCTGCAGTTAAGGGATGGCAGGCGAAGTTCCTTTCACAAAAAAATCACTCAGCCATTGAACCAGGGCTTATTTTGAAGTTTCTAAGAGACTGAAGATATTTGGAATCCCCTCTACTCAGAGATTGTCCCTTAAAAATATTTATTTGGGTCATTTTGTCTATTTTCTCTATAAGAACCTTATAGGTTTCTTGTGTCTCCCTATTCCAGTTTCCTCCCTGCATTATTCTATCTCTCACATCCTCCCAGATGATGTTTGTGCAACAAAATTTTGCACATATCTCTCTGTTCTTGAGAAAAAAAATAGTTACACTTTTTGTTGGCGAACAAGTTCCTTGAATACCTGTCTCCTATCTATCTTGCCCTATTTCCTGTGTCATTCCCCTCCCTAGGCAAGCATGTATAACTTTTGAATTCCAACAATAATGAATCATTTTAATCATTTTTTATTCAAACATATGCTATTTCTCATGCTATTTCTTCTGTCTGGAATGCCATTGTATTAGGATTCTTCAGAGAAACAGAATTAATAGGATAGGTAGATAGAGTAGATAGATAAATAGACAGACATAGATATATACAAAAAAGGAGGTTTATTATAGGAATTGGGTCACATGATTATGGAAACTGAAAGGTTCTACAATCTGCTCTCTGTAAATTGGAGAACCAGGAAAGCCAGTGTATAATTCAGTTTCAGTCCAAAGGCCCAGGACTTTCAGGGACTGTCAGGATAAGTCCTGGTCCAAATCCAAAGGCCCAAGAACCCGAGTGCCAAGGTCAAAGTGCAAGAGGAAATAGATGTCCTAGTTAAAGTAAATCTACCCTTCTTTTGACTTTTTGTTCTAATAGATCCTCAACAAATTGGGATGATGCCCACACATGTTGGTGAGGGTGATCTTCTTTATTCAGGCTACAGATTCAAATACTCATCTCCTCCAGAAACACTCTGACAAACATACCCAGAAATAATTGTTTTACCAGCTCCCTGAGCTTCCTTTAGCCGAAACTGACACATAAAATTAACCATCAGAGCCATCTTCCTGTTATTTGCCTCTCAAACTCCTGCTAAATTTTCAAATCACAAATCAAATGAACTCTTCTATAAGCTCTCTTCCCAAGCCAAATTAAGCATCCTTTCTTTCCTTCTACATTTTATATACCTTGTACACATTCCTTATCACATTCATCCTCTGCATGGTAATTTTCTCCCCACTAGCTTCTAAGATTTTTGAGAGCATTACAGTTTTCCTTTCCTCCCTGGGCCTAATACAGTGACTGGCACACAGGGGGCTTCAATGACTTCATGCTGGAATTAGCTTCTTCTCAAAGAAGATTTAAACATGTGCCAGAAGCCTTACAAGAAGGAAAAAAGAGAATGAAATCAACGGAATTACTATTTTTTTCCAATCAGGTATAGCCTATATATATGTATTTTTTGTTGTCTGCCAGAAGATTTTAGCATTTTAAGCTTAAATTTCACTTCCTATTTTAGATCATACCCCAGCGCATAAGTTGTCAGATCAGTTTTATCAAGGCTGGTATTTCTTAAGTGCTTCATGAAGTTTTTAGTTCAAAATAAAATTTAAGGCCTTAGGGAAAATTTAACCTGAGCTCTTGACTTCCCTTAGCATTTAAACACCAAAGCATGATCTTGGAGTATTTTCCTATATAAGTCTTGGCTTTATGATCCAGAACTCTGTTGACCCACAACATTCCATAATTCCTGAAATAACTAATCCCCTTCCTTCTTCTGTTGTCTGCCACCTTCACTTTGCATTTCTCTCTTTGCATTTCAGAATGGTTGTCATTTTATCATGGAAGAAACATTGTTTTTATTGCATTGTCTCTGTTTCTGCTAATTTTCATTGTCAATTTTTCTCCGTAAAGAAATAGATATGTAGTTTCAGATTCTCAGCTCAGAGGACCTTTGGGACTGGAAAAATGAGATATTGATAATCCTTGATTAAAAACAGAATTATTTGTCAGGATCCTTCTTACACTATCCTACAGGAACGATCATTGTTCACTCCTAGCTAGTATACCTGTATTACAGGATATAAAAGACAGGAAAGCAGGCTCATATAGACTCCAACAATATAGTTATTAGTTGAATGTGCAATTTCTCTCCCAAATGTGGGCATAGTTTTCTTCAGAAGTTCAGTAGGGCTTTTTAACCAGTCTCTTCAAAAAATAACCAATCTTTATTTGACATATTTTGGAATAAATAGCTGATAGTGTCTTTGTTGATTACAAAGCTGGGAATCAGAATTATCCTTCCTTGCCATTCCTGTTTTACCTTTCTTCTCTTTTCACCTTTTGATGCTTGTGAAGATCTGACTGTGGGTGCCTGTTAGATAAGACAAAGACCCTAATGACATCATAGATTTGGGGAAGCTGATCACCTTGCAGTGCAAGGGGCTCTCCTCTGTTATTTGGCCAGACTGCTCACCCCCAAAACAAAGAGGACTACGTAAGGAAAAGCACTCATGGCTCAGGACCAGTCCCTTTGATTGAGAGACTGAATGAACAACACAAGTGTATATTGCACTGACAGTATGGATATCCCTACCATTTCATTAGCTCTTTATAGTTCACACTGATTTTTCACATATATTTTATTTTTGCTTCAAACAAAATCTTAAAGTAAGTGGAGTGAAATGTCACTCTCAGTCTCCCGATGAAGAGCTAAGCCCCAGAAACTTGTCCAAGAAGAAGAACACTCTCTTTACTGTTCCACAGTCCATCTCAAAAACAGAAACAACAAATATTTACACAATGGCGAAGAGACAAGATGCAAACCCAGGCTGACTGGCTCCTGGACCAGAGCTCTTCATCACCCCCCTGCCTCCTGCTTATTGAGGCAGCGTCTTCGTGGACACAGAGCACAAGCATCCATGCTTTGCTGAACGGACAGGCTAGGCCCCCAAGGTGGAAACAACACTGAAGCTGCCATCCCTTAGAATTGCAGAAAAACCCTTTGTTAGAGTGAAATAAAAATATCCAAGTGATAGGATCTATCCTTCTTTCACCTTTCATTATTCCCTCCCACTTTTTCTCATTGCTTTATACTTAAGAAGCTAAAAATGATGAATGCAAGGTGAAGGGTGGAAAGGAGACTAAACCGGAAAAACTGGGAAACCCTTTTAAAACAAACTTGCTGGGATGGATATGGGTGAACATTCTCCCTCCTGAAAAGGGCACGTTTCCAATCCTGTGCATGTGGAAAAGAGAAGCAGGATAGAGTAGCAGCTAAGAGCTTAGGCTTTGGAGGCAGGCTACCAGGGTTCTAGTCTAACTGGGCAACTTTGAAAACGTATGACCTTCCAGTATCTTATTTTCCTTCCCTGTAAGAGGAGATGATAACCATATTATTTCCTGGGGTTATTGTGAGAATAATATGAGCAAATACATGTAGAACATTTTGAACTTTACCACAGTAAATGTGTGTTTCCTTTATTATATAGTGAAATATTTCAAAGCCCTGACACATCACAAGCACTCAATAAATATTAGCTCCCTTCCTATATGTATGGTTTAGACTGCTGGAAAGACTCACAATTTTTGAAAATTCTGTGCTATCAGTTACCTTGGTTCCAGAATAAACAGGCCTTTCTTTCTTTCTTTCTTTCTTTCTTTCTTTCTTTCTTTCTTTCTTTCTTTCTTTCTTTCTTTCTTCTTTCTTTCTTTTTCTTTTTTTCCTCTTTCTCTCTCTTTCTTTCTTCCTTCTTTTTTCTTTAACTTTTGTCAGGAGGCTTTCCTTTATCCCTTCCTAAATGCCATTTGCTTACTTAACAAATTTGATAACTGCTGTCTCTGCCAGATCCTTTACCCACTTTATCTGTTTCATCAGTTCCCCTGAATAGCACCTATTGAAGCAGAGAGTGTGTTAGGTTTTCTTTTGTTCGTGGAAACTGTAGCCACTTAAGGGGTTTTCTCTAATTCATCTCTCCTATTCCTATAGTCACAAGAACTCATATTTCTAAGTTTTAATTCTTCTCATATCAAATGACATTTTCTAAGTGGTAAATCAGTTTCTCCACTAGCCTATAAATTACATAAGTGCAGGGATGTTCAAAGCTATATCCTCACTTGCTAGCAAAAGGCTTGGAACGAGAGATACTTTTATAATATTTGTGGAAGAAATCAGTCAATGCCGAAGGAATGAATAAATAGAAAGAAGTAACCTCCTCCTCAATTAACTAGAACCTAATAAAGAGATGTCTGAAATTAATCAGAATATCAGTTGCCTTCTACTTTGAAAGAGAAAATTAACTTCAGAAACCCAAACTGATATCATGTATTAATTTAATACTATATCCTGGAGTAAGCACACATTCATCTCAGTCTCCTAGGCCTTTCATTGCTATGCAATATACAGTGAGAACAGTTAAGAACATGTCAAAATTAAACTAGTACTCCACCCTCCGAGTATCACTATGCCATTACAATATAGAAGCTATCAGTCTTTAAACTTACTACCTCAAGTTCTCTTTTACTAGATGTCAAACTGTCTCACTCCCTCACTACATTCCAGTCTGTGTCAAAATTTCACCCTACTTTATTAATTTAACTTTTTAAACTAAATTTATTTACAACAAACTGCACAAATTTAAAGTGTACAGCTTGATGTAAGACAAATGGTTGTACATTGAAACCTTCACCACAATCAAGAAAAGAAATATCTGTCATCTCCAAAAATTACCCATTACTCTTTAATCCCTCCCACTCCCCCTTCTCCTGTTCCCAGGTAGCCACTGATCTGTTTTCTATCACTAGAGGTAAGTTCGCATTCTCTAGAATTGTATATAAACGGACTCATACAGAATGTAGTCTTTTTGGGAGAGTCTGGTTTCCTTTACTGTGCAAAATTATTTTGATATTCAACCATGTATTGCATTCATCAACTGTTCCAGTCTATTGCTGAGTAATATTCTATTGTAAGAAATACAATTTCTTTATCACTTGATGATGAATATTTAGGCTGTTTGAGTTGTTGGCTATTACAAATAAAGGTGCTATGAACATTCATGTACAAATCTCTGTAGCATAGGCCTTCATTTCTCTTGGGTAAATACCCAGTAGTGGAATAGTTGGGCCGTATAGTAGATCTATATTTGACTTTTTGAGAAATTATCAAACTATTTCCCAAAGAGGTCATACCATTTTACATTCCCACCAACAGTGTCTGAGAGTCCCATTGATCCACATCATTGTCAACATTTGGTGTGATCAGCCTTCTTAATGTTAGGCATTCTAATAACTGGTATTGCATTATGGTTTTCATTTCCATTTTCCTAATGTCTAATGATGCTGAACATCTTTCTGTGTGCTTATTCAACATCTGTATATCTTCTCTGGTGAAGTGTCTGTTCAAATCTTTTACCCTTTTAAAAAATGATTTTTTATTAGTGAATTTTGAGAGTTCTTTATGTATTTGCAATACAGTCTGTTATCAGATATGATTTGCAAATGTTTTCATCTACTCCACAGTTTTGTCTTTTCATTCTCTTAATGATGCCTCTCAAAGAACAGAATTTTAAAATTTTGATTAACTTTAATGATCATTTTCTCTTTTAGAATTTTGTTTTGGTGCCTAACCCAAATTCAAAACTTTTCCTAATTTTCTTGTATTTTTTCTTCTAGAAGTTTTATTATTTTACATTTAGGCCTATGATGCATTTTAAGCTAATTTTTATATATGGTATGAAATATGGCTTGAAGCCCATTTTTTGTGTATGTACATTCCCAGTTATTCCTGCATGATTTATTAAAAAGTCTCTCCTTTCTCCACAGAATTGCCTTTTACTTTCATCAAAAGTCAATTGATTCTCTGTGTGTCAGTCTGTTTCTAAACTATCTATTCTGTTCCAGTGATCTGTTTATCTATCTTAACACTAATACCCTACTGTCCTGATGACCATAGCATTAAGATATAAGTAAAGTCCAATAGTATACCTTCTCCAGCTTTGTTCTTCTTCAAAATTATTTTGGTTATTCTTGGTCCTTTCTGTTTCCATATGAATTTTATGAGAAGCTTCACAATTTACAAACACACACACACACATACACACACACACACACAAGCCTCCTTGGATTTTGATTGGGATTACATTAAATCTATAGATAAATTTGGGAAGAACTGACATGTTAACAATGTTGAGCCCTCCAATCCATGAATACCATGTATCTTTCCATTTATTTGGGTCTTATATGATATCTTCCAGCAGTACTTTGTAATTTTAAGTATACGGGTCCAGAACATCTTTTGACAGGTTTATTCCTTAATATGACTTTTTCAAATTTCAAGTTCTATATGTTTATTGATGGGATATACAAATATAATTGATTTTTGTACATTGTTTTCTGCAACCACGATCAAGTCCCTTAAATCCAGTAGCTTTTGAGTGGATCTCTTAAGATTTTACACATAGATAATCATATCATATGTGAACAGAAAAGTCTTCTTTTCTAATGTGGATAGATTTTATTTCTTTTTCCAGATTTTTCCAGATGCTGGTTAGAACCTCTGGTACAATATTAGATAGAAGAGGAGTTAGTGGACTTCCTTGCCTTTTTTCCTGATCTTAGCAGTAAAGCATCCGTCTTTCATAAATTAGTGCAGTGTTAGCTGTAGGTTGTTTATAGATGCTTTTTATCAGGTTTGAGAAATTCCTTTCTCATTTGTTGAGTGTTTATGAGCAATAGTTGTTGGCTTTTGTCAAATGATCTTTTTAATGCATCTACTGAGATGATCATATGATTTTTTTTATTAGTTAATATAGTGAGATACATTAATTGATTTTTTTAATATTAAAAAAGACTTACATTATTGGGATAAATCCAACTTGGTTATGTTACATTATCTTTTATGTATTACTGAATATTATTTCCCAAGATTTTGTTAAGAATTTCTACATCTATATCCATGACAAACTTTGGTCTAGAGTTTTCTTTTCTCAAAATGTCATTATCTGACTTTGGTATCAGAGTAATTATAAACTCATAAAATGGGTTGGCAAGTATTCTCTTCAATTTTCTGAAAGAGTTTGTGTAGAATTCTTATCATTCCTTCCTCATATGTTTGGTAGACTTCACCACTGAAACCATTGATGAGGCCTAGAGTTTTCTTTGTGAAAGGTTTTAACTATAAATACAATTACTTTAATAGGTAAAAGATACTCAGTTATGAAGTTATTCAGGAGAGAGCCTTGATTTTGTCTTTCAAAAAATTTGTCTATTATTTCATCTTAGCTATTACATTTATTGACACAAAGTTATTAAAAATATTTTATTATCCTTTCTGTGTATCTGTGGACTTTGTAGGACTGTGACTTCTCATTCTTGAGGTTGACAAATCGTGTATTTTCCTCTTTTTTTCCTGATAAGCCTGACTAGTTGTCTTATCAATTATTGATGACCATAAAAAAGTTTTTAGTTTCATTGATTTTTCTTTATTGGTATTTCATTATTTTCTTCTTTAATCTTTATTTCCTTCTTTCTGCTTACTTTTGATTTTATTTTTTTCTTTTTTTCATATTTCTTAAGGTGGATGTCTAGACTATTGATTTGACATTTTATGTCTAATATGGACGTTGAATGCCTTAAATTTCTCTCTATGTACTGCTTTAACTAACATCTTACAAGTTTTAATATAATGTACTTTTATTTTTATTCAGTTCAAAATATTTTCTAAGTATATGAGAAAATATTTTAACAAAAACACAAACAACTAAAGAGAGAAATCTCAAATGGAAAAGATTATGAGGACATGGAACAGTGATGACTGCTGAATTTTACAACAATTAAATTGATATTAATTGAATAGACACGTTGGAAGTGCTTTGAAGGATTATGGAAGGGGAAAAAGTTGATATTTTCAAATTATCTAGAAAAGTATATGTCTGATTGAGCAGGAAAAGATATAGTAACTTAATTAATGAAAAATACCACAGAATCTAGAAGTTAAAAAGAAAAAAATAGAATGAATAGGAATGTCACCAGAACAAAATTTTAAAAATTAAATTAAGAAAAGGAAAATGAGGAAACAACAATGTACATAAATATAAATAGAAAATAAGATGGAAGGATTAAAATTAAACAGGACAGTCATTTTCCTAAATTGCACTTGTCCATTAAAATGCATATCACTGGGGCACCTGGGTGACTCAGTTGGTTAAGTGTCCAGCTCTTGATTTTAGCTAGTCAAGTTCTCAGGATACTGGGATTGAGCCCATCTGGGGCTCTGTACTCAGCAGGGAGTCTGCTTCCAAATTCTCTCTTTCCTCTTGCCCCTCCCCCTGCTTACCTGTTCGCACTCTCTCTCTCTCTAAATAAATAAACAAATCTTTTTAAAAGATACAAATCACTGGACTATAGTTTGTTAAATTCCAGATGAAAACATAATTACAGTTATAGACTATTTATAACAGACACATTTTTTAAGTGACCATTTTAAAAATTAAAAATAATAGGTAGACACCAAAAACATGATTCATAAAAGTAAAAACTGACAAATTGGATTTCATCAAAATTAAAAACTTAAGTTCTGGAGGAAAATGTGATATAACCATATCATGGAATGTTACCCTGAAATAAAAAGAAATGATCTATTCATACATAGAGTAACTTGTATGGATTTCAAGAAAATTATGCTGAATGAAAAAAAGTCAATCCCACAGGTTACATACTCTATGATTCCATGTATATAGCATTCTTGCAATGACAAATTGGTAGAGATGGAGAAGAAATTAGTAGTTTCCAGAGGTTAAGGATTAGCAGGAGAGGGAGTGAGATAGCTATGGCTATGAAAGGATTACAGGAGGGATCCTTATGATGGTACTGTCTTTATTACTGACTATCGTGATAGTCACACAATCTACATATGTGATAAAACGGTGTAGACCTAAACACATAGGCACACACAAATGAGTGCATGTAAAACTGGTGAAATCTGGAGATCAATAGATTTTATAAATGCCAATTACATGATGGTGATGTTGTACTAAAGCTATGCAAGATGTTAGATTGGGGAGAATTGAGTAAAGCCTATACGGAATATATATTTCTTAATAGTTTTTGTAACTGCATGTGAACCTATGATTATCTCAAAATAAAAAGTTCTTAAAAAGAAAATGGAGGGATATCTAGAGATATCAGTCAGAGAACTGAATAAAGAATGGTATATCCACATTGTGGATATATTTTTATTTTTTTAATATTTTAAACTATTTCTTGTATTTATGTTTTAATTATTTAATATTTCTTGTAAATATCTAATATTTATAAGAATAAATTACAGCTTATCACTTATCTGTTGGAATTTCCATAAGGCTTTGTTGAATGAGAAAAGTAAGCTTCAGAAAAATAAGGGTAATATGATTCTTTTTTTATGAAATAAAGCCTATAAATATGTGTGTGTGTTTATACGTGTGTGTACAATAGAGAGATTTAACAATGAATTAATATATATCAAAATGCACACTAGTTTAACATGAATTACCTGGAGGGAGAGATGGATGATACAGACAGTATGGAGGAACTAGGGGAAGGTATAACCAAGGATGATGGAAAAAAAAGAAAAAATAAAGAGCACTAAAATACCAATATATAAAATAATAATAAATCATATGTATATGCAATTGTATTTTGTGTTCTCGTAATTTTTTTAGTAATTATTTTTTATTTTGTTATTCAATAATTGAAAAATTATTGAGACATAATTTACATATTATTCAATCCACCCATTGAAAGTATACAATTCATGGGTTTTTATTATATTCACAGAGTTGTGCAACTATTCCAGTCAATTTAAAAACATTTTTATCACCCTCAAAAGAAATGTCACATCTATTAACAATCACTCCTCTTTTTCACCAGTACTCCTTCTCTAGCCCTAGAAAACCACTAATCTACTTTCTGTCTCTATAAATTTGTCTATCTAGATATTGCATATAAATGGAATCATATAATTTATGGCATTTTTTTGACTGGCCACTTTTCATTTAGCATAATATTTTCAAGGTTTAGCTATGATTTAGTATTTATGAGCTCTTCATTTCTCTTTATTGTTAAATAATATCCCATTTTATGGATATATCTCCTGGTATTTATCCACTCAAATGTACAGCCTTGCCATGTACAGTCATCCTGGTATGACAGTGGTTATAGGAGAGTTTTCTGTTTTTCTCTCCCTAATCTTTCTGTTAAGCTCTCTGCCCCATTTGGTCTCACACCCAGATATTAGGCTCCACCAATTGCCAGATTATTACTCTCTTATTTTTGACAGTTCTCTAAGATAAGAGTTGCTCTAGAGTCTGGTCCCATTAAATTTGGTTAAAAATTCTTCTTTAAGATTTTATTTATTTGACAGAGAGAAACACAGCCAGAGAGGGAACACAAGCAGGGGGAGTGAGAGAGGGAGAAGCAGGCTTCCTGCCAAGCAGGGAGCCCAATGTGGGACTTGATCCCGGGTCTCCGGGATCATGACCTGAGCTGAAGGCAGTCACTTAACCAACTGAGCCACCCAGGCGCCAGGGTTAAAAATTCTTCTTGAGGCCAGTCTTTGAAGTCTGTTCTGATCCCAGGAGGACATTCCATAACTGTCTCTTTCTGGTTCTCTAAAACTAGCTATCCTACTTTTTAGCCTGTAGTCCTAGTCTCCTTTTAATTGCTTACCACAAAAATCTCCCATTGTTTTTGTTTGTTTGTTTGTTTGTTTGTTTGTTTTAGAGCAAGTTTCTTCCCCCCCAATTTTCTTTTTCTTTAATTTTATTTATTTACTTTTTTCCCATAACCCAGCCACCCTATCCCTCCCTTCTCCCACCCCCCAGCAACCCTCAGTTTGTTTCTTGAGATTAAGAGTCACTTATGATTTGTCTCCCTCTCCGGTCCCATCTTGTTTCTTTTTTTTCCCTCCCTACCCCCCACGACTCCCCTGCCCTGACTCTCAAATCCCTCATATCAGAGAGATCATATGATAATTATCTTTCTTTGATTAACTTATTTTGCTCCACATAATACCCTCCAGTTCCAGCCACGTCATTGTAAATGGAAGGATTTCATTCTTTATGATGGCTGCATAGTATTCGTGTGTGTGTGTGTGTGTGTGTGTGTAAATACCACATCTTCTTTAGCCATTCATCTGTTGATGGACATCTAGATCCTTTCCATAGTTTGGCTATTGTGGACATTGCTGCTATAACTATTTGGGTGCACATGCCCCTTTGGATCCCTACATTTGTATCTTTAGGGTAAAGACCCAGTAGGGCAATTTCTGGGTCATAGGGTAGCTCTATTTTCAACTTTTTGAGAAATCTCCATTTTGTTTTCCAGAGTGGCTGCAACAGCTTACATTACCACCAACAGTGTAGGAGGGTTCCCCTTACCCCACATCCTCGCCAACATCTGTCATTTCCTGACTTGTTAATTTTAGCCATTCTGACTGATTTGAGGTGGTATCTCACTCTGGTTTTGATTTGTATTTCCCTGATGCTGAGTGACGTTGAGCACTTTTTCATGTATCTGTTGGCCATTTGGATGTCTTCTTTGGAGAAATGTCTGTTCATGTCCTCTGCCCGTTTCTTGATTAGATTATTTGTTCTTTGGGTGTTGAGTTTGATAAGATCTTTATATATTTTGGATACTAGCCCTTTATCTGGTATGTACTTTGCAAATATCTTCTCCCATTCTGTCAGTTGTGTTTTAGTTTTGTTGACTGTTTCTTTTGCTGTGTAAAAACTTTTGATCTTAATGAAGTCAAGTTCATTTTTGCCCTTGCTTCCCTTGCCTTTGGTGATATTTCTAGAAATAAGTTGCTGTGGCTGAGGTCAAAGAAGTTGCTGCCTCTGTTCTCCTCAAGGATTTTGATGAATTCCTGTCTCACATTGAGGTCTTTCATCCATTTGGAGTCTGTTTCTGTGTGTGGTATAAGGAAATGGTCCAGTTTCACTCTTCTGCATGTGGCTGTCCAATTTTCCCAACATCATTTGTTGAAAAGACTGTCTTTTTTTCCATTGGACATTATTTCCTGTTTTGTTGAAGATGAGTTGATCATAGAGTTGGGGTGCATTTCTGGGCTCTCTATTCTGTTCCATTGATTCATGTGTCCATTTTTGTGCCAGTCTTGATGATGATAGGTTTGTAATAGAGCTTGAAGTTTGGAATTGTTATGCCACCAATTTTGGTTTTCTTTTTCAACATTCCTCTGGCTATTTGGGGTCTTTTCTGGTTCCATCTAAATTTTAGGATTATTTATTCCATTTCTATGAAAAAAATTCTTGGTATTTTTATAGGTATTGCATTAAGTGTATAGATTGTTTTAGGTAGCATAGACATTTTCACAATATTTGTTCTTCCAATCCATGAGCATAGAATGTTTTTCCATTTCTTTGTGTCTTCCTCAATTTCTTTCTTGATTACTTTATACTTTTCTAAATACAGATTCTTTGCCTCTTTGGTTCAGTTTATTCCTAGGTATCTTATGGTTTTGGGTGCAGTGGTAAATGGGATCGATGCCTTAATTTCTCTTTCTTCTGTCTTGCTGTTGGTGTATAGAAATGCAACTGCTTTCTGTGCATTGATTTCATATCCTGACACTTTATTGAATTCCTGCATGAGTTCTAGCAGTTTTGGAGTGGAGTCTTTTGGGTTTTCCACATAAAGTATCATATCATCTGCAAAGAGTGAGAGTTTGACTTCTTCTTTCCCAATTCACATGCCTTTTATTCCTTTTTATTGTCTGATTGCTGGGGCTAGAACTTCTCCTACTATGTTAAATAGCAGTGGTGATAGTGGACAGCCGTGTTCCTGACCTTAGAGGGAAAAGCTCTCAGTTTTTCCCCATTGAGAATGATATTCACTGTGGATTTTTCATGGATTGCTTTGATGATATTGAGTTATGTACCCTTTATCCCTACACTGTGAAGAGTTTTGATCAAGCAAGGATGCTGTACTTTGTCAAATGCTTTTTCAGCAGCTTTTGAGAGGATCGAATCGTTCTTGTTCTTTCTTTTATTAGTGTAGTGTATCATATTGATTGATTTGCAGATGTTGAACCAACCTTGCAGGCCAGGAATAAATCCCACTTGGTCATGGTGGATAATCCTTTTAATATATTGTTGGATCCTATTGACTAGTGTTTGGTGAGAATTTTTACATCCATGTTCATCAGGGATATTGGTCTATAATTCTCCTTTCTGGTGGAGTCTTTGTCTGGTTTTGGGATCAAGGTAATGCTGGCCTGAGTGAATTTGGAAGTTTTTCTTCCATTTCTATTTTTTGGAACAGTTTCAGGAGAATAGGTATTAATTCTTCTTTAATTTGGTAGAATTCCTGGAAAGCCAACTGACCTGGGGCTCTTGTTTGTTGGGGGAATTTTGATGACCACTTCAGTCTCCTTCCTGGTTATGGATCTGTTCAGGTTTTCTATTTCCTCCTGTTTCAATTTCGGTAGTTTATATGTCTCTAGGAATGCATCTATTTCTTCCAGATTGTCAAATTTTCTGGTCTATAGTTGCTCATAATATGTTCTTATAATTGTTTGTATTTCGTGGATGTTGGTTGTGATCTCTCCTCTTTCATTCATGATTTTATTAATTTGGGTCCTTTCTCTATTCTTTTTGATAAGTCTGGCCAGGAGTTTATCAATCTTGTTAATTTTTTCAAAGAACTTCCTCCTAGTTTCATTGACTTGTTCTACTGTTCTTTTGGTTTCTATTTCATTGATTTATGCTCTGACCTTTATTATTTCTCTTTTCCTGCTGGGTTTAGACTTTCTTCATTCTCAGGCTCTTTTAGATGTAGTGTTAGGTTGTGCACTTGAGACCTTTCTTGTTTCTTGAGAAAGGCTAGTATTGCTATATACTTTCCTCTCAGAACCACCTTTGCTGTGTTCCAAATATTTTGAACAGTTGTGTTTTCATTTTCATTTGTTTCCATGAATTTTTTAAATTCTTCTTTAATTTCCTGATTGGCCCATTTTTCTTCAGTAGGATAGTGTTTATCTTCCATGTATTTGAGTTCTTTCCAGCTTTCCTTTTAAGGTTAAGTCCTAGTTTCAAAGCACTGTGGTCTGAAAATAGGCAGGAAATGATCCCAGTCTTTTGGTACCAGTTGAGACCTGATTTGTGACCCAGGATGTATCTATTCTGGAGAATCTTCCATGTGCACTACAGGAGAATGTGTATTCTGTTGCTTTGGAATGGAATATTCTGAATAGATCTGTGATGTTCATCTGGTCCAGTGGGTCATCTGAAGCCTTTATTTCCTTGTTGCTCTTTTGCTTAGATGATCTGTTCATTTCAATGAGGGGGCTATTAAAGTCCCCTACTATTATTGTATTGTTGTTGATGTGTTTCCTTGATTTAGTTATTAATTGATTTATATAATTGGATGCTCCCATGTTAAGGGCATAGATACATAAAATTGTTAGACCTTCTTGTTGGACAGACCCTTTTAGTATGATGTGGTGTCCTCCCTCATCTTTTATTATCTATTTGCTTTAAAATCTAATTTGCCTGATAAAAGGATTGCCACCCCAGCTTTCTATTGATGTCCATTAGCATGGTAAATGGTTTTCCACCCCCTCACTTCCAATCTGGAGGTGTCTTTGGGTCTAAAATTAGTTTCTTGAAGACAGCATATCAATGGGTCTTGTTGTTTTATTTATTCTGATACCCTGTCTTTTGATTGGGGCATTTAGCCCATTTATATTCAGGATAACTATTATAAGATATAAATTTAGTGTCATTGTATTGCCTGTAAGGTGATGACTGTTACTATATATTGTCTCTGTTCCTTTTTAGTCTGTTACATTTAGGCTCTCTCTTTGCTTAAAGGACCCCTTTCAATATATCCTGTAGGGCTGGTTTAGTGTTTGCAGATTCTTTTAGTTTTTGCTTGTACTGGAAGCTTTTTATCTCTCCTGCTATTTTCAGTGATAACCTAGCTGGATATAGAACTCTTGGCTGCATATTTTTCTCATTTAGTGTTCTGGATATATCATGCCAATCATTTCTGGCCTGCCAGGTCTCTGTGGATAGGTCTGCTGCCAATCTAATATTTCTGCCATTGTCAGATACAGACCTCTTCTCCCAAGCTGCTTTCAGGATTTTCTCTTTGTCAAAGAGACTTGCATGTTTTACTATTAGGTGATGGTGAGTGGACCTATTTTTATTGATTTTGAGGGGACTTCTCTATGTCTCCTGGATTTTGATGCTTGTTCCTTTTACCAAATTAGGGAAATTCTCTGCTATAATTTGTTCCAGTATACCTTCTGCCCCTCTCTCTCTTTCTTCTTCTTCTGGGATCCCAATTATTCTAATATTGTTTCATCTTATGGTATCATTTATCTCTCGAATTCTCCCCTCATGGTCCAATAGTTGTTTGTCTCTCTTTTTCTCAGCTTATTTATTTTCCATCATTTGGTCTTATATATCACTAATTCTCTCTTCTGCCTCATTTATCCTAGCAGTAAGAGCCTCCTTTTTTTTTTTTTTTTGTACCTCATTAATAGCGTTTTTTTATTTCAACTTGGTTAGATTTTAGTTCTTTTATTTCTCCAGAAAGGGATTTTATGTCTCCAGAAAGGGATTCTCCAGTATCTTTCATGCTTTCTTTCAAGCCGAGCTAGCACCTTGATAATCATCATTCTGAACTCTAGTTCTGACATATTACTAGTGTCCCTATTGATTAGGTCCCTAGTTGTCAGTACTGCCTCTTGTTCTTTTTCTTTTTTTTTTTTTGAGGTGAGTTTTTCTGCCTTGTCATTTTATCCAGATAAGAATGAATGAGAGAACAAAGCACTAAAAAGGTAGTGATAACCCCAGAAAAATATACACTAACCAACCCAGAAGAGACCAGAAACTGGGGGGAGAAGAAAGGAAAAAAAAAACTATATCTATATCTATCTCTCTATATATATATATATGATTAGATTGGTGAATAGAACAGAACCACACACTTGATTTGGGGTGTGTTTTAGTTTGTTAGAAGAAACTGCCTCCCAAAATTTTAAAGAAAAAAAACTTATATATGTACAAAAGTAAGGGTATACATGATGAAGGGATGGAATATGATTATAAAGATGAAAATTTTAAAAGATTCTAAAAAAGAAATTAATAAGGTAAGAAGTTGGTTGAAAAAAGAATAAGGAGCAATGAATGTGATGAGGTTGGAGACTAGAACAAAGCCATGTGCTAAATTTAGGGTATATTTTGCTCTATTAGAAGAAACTGTATCCCAAAATTTTAAAGAAAAACCTATATGTATACAAGAAAATACGCTTAAATACAATGAAAGGATAGAATATGACTAAAACAATGAAAATTTAAAAATATTTTTAAAAAAAAATATTGATAAGACAAAATACTTAAAAATATTAAAATAGGAAGGAGAGAAAAAAATTTAAATAGAATATGAAAAAAATAAAATTAAAAAAATTAACTTTGAAAGACTAAAGAATCCTGGAGGAAAAGCCATCATTTCTTTGTGGTGCATTCCCCTGGATTTCTGCAGTTCTCATTGATCGATGAACTTGGTCTTGGCTGGATGTTCTCACTGAACTTCTGGGGGAGGGACCTGTTGTATTGCTTCTCAAATATCTTTGCCAGAGGCAGAACTGCCCTGCCCTTACCAGAGGCCAGGCTAAGTAATCTGCTCAGGTTTGCTCTCAGGAGCTTTTGTTCCCTGCCTGCTTTCCATAGAGCTTTGGAGCTCGGGAATGAAAATGGTAGCCTCCCAGTCTCTGGTGCAAAGGAGCAGAGATCTTGGGTCCCCACTCCTCAGTGCACCCTCATAGCAAAGCAATCAATCATTCCTGAGTCCCTGGTCTCTGGCTGCATTCCGTGCTCACCCAGACTTGGTGCATTTCTATCTCTGGCACTTGGCCTCCTTTGGAGTCTCTAAATCCAGCTGATTCCTGCAGCGTGCTGCTCCTCCCAGAAGAGGAAGGAGGGGGGTCTCCCCAGATCTGCTACTTGTGGCGTCCCTGCTGGAAGAGCTGTAGCCTGACTGCACCTCAGATCACTGTTTAAGTTAACCCAAGCTGAGAGCCCCCTCCTCAGTTCTGTCTCTGCAGCCGGTTTCCTTGGTCCAACACCTGAAAGCTCTGCCACATCCAGGCATCCCAGGTCCTTCTGTGACCCCGCGGGTCCTGAGACCACACTGTCCCCGCAAGGACTCCACCCCCCTGCTTAGCCTCTGGGGCGACATCCCTCGGCGGAACCAAATTCTAAAGGTTCCAATTTTGTGCTCCACTGCTCTACTGCTGGAGGGGAGCTGCCCGCCCCACCCCCTCCCCGTCTGTCTTCCCAAATGTGCCTTGCGTTCATTTCTCCACACAGTCTTACCTTCCAGAAAGTGATCCTTTTCCTGTTCCTAGGATTGCTGCTCTTCTCTTTGATCTCCTGGTGAGTTTGTAGGTGTTCTGACTGGTTTGATAACTAGCTGAACTCCTGGAACCCAATGATATCGAGGTCTCCTACTCCTCTGCCATGTTGCTCCTCCTCTCCTCCACTGTTTTTTTTTTTTAAGATTTTATTTATTTGACAGTGAAAAACACAGCTAGGGAGGGATCACAAGCAGGGGGAGTGAGAAAGGGAGAAGCAGGCTTCCTGCCGAGCAGGGAGCCCGATGTGGAGTTCGATCCCAGGTTTCCAAGGATCATGACTTGAGCTGAAGGCAGTCGTCCAACCAACTGAGCCACCCAGGCGTCCCTCCTCCACTGTTTTTTACAATGCCCTTAGGCTTGAACTTCCTCATACTGTTTCAAATAAAGTCAATTTCTTAGAGAGATCTTAGGACTCCCTTGCACTTATGGACTGACCTATTTATGGACTGACATATTAGGACTAGTTCCCTTTGGCATAATCTCAAAGCCACTCTTCTGAGCAATGGGCAAGGGTGGTAGCCTCTGGTCTTCTCATCTGCTCAGCTCTTGCCTTTCTGGGCAAGAGGAGGTTCTGGGAACCTCAGCTCTTATAAGCAAGCTAGGACCCCAATATTTCTACCCTGTCACAACGAGATGGAACATATAAAATGGGGCCAGACAAAAGGAGCCCATGACCTCTCAGCCACACTCACCAGGAATTTAATCTCTGAATCTTGAAGTCAGATAGAATTAGAAATGTTGCTGGCAGGGTTGCCTGGGTGGCTTAGTCGGTTAAGTGTCTGTCTGACTCTTGATCTCAGCTCAAGTCTTTTTTTTTTTTTAAGATTTTATTTATTTGACAGAGAGAAACACAGCGAGAGAGAGAACACAAGCAAGGGGAGTGAGAGAGGGAGAAGCAGGCTTCCTGCTGAGCAGGAAGCCCGATGTGGGACTCGATCCCAGGTCTCCGGGATCATGACCTGAGCCGAAGGCAGTCACCTAACCAACTGAGCCACCCAGGCGCCCCTCAGCTCAAGTCTTTATCTCAGGGCCATGAGTTAAAACCCTGCATTGGAGCCTATTTTAAAAAAAATAAGAAGAAAGGAGGGAAAAGGAAAGAAGAAAGAAAGAAGGAGGGAAAAGAAAAGCTGCTGGCCTATCTCTTAACAAGGTATCATATCCTTTGGATGGGTGCTAAGAGGGAGTCTAATCTCTTGGGTGCAGCCACTCAGAGTGGAGTGTCAGGTAGAGCTAGGGAGAGAAGAAAGAAAAGGAATATGTTATGGCTCAAGTGCCAAAGACTCTCTGTTCTTACCAAGTTTCAGTAGATTTTCTTGAGCAAATATTTTTTCTATCCTCTGTATGTTCTTAGAACAATTTATGAAGACTTTGAAAGGTTGTTTTATTATGCAGTATTCAGCAGTTATGTCTGTTTCATGGAGGATCATGTCCATGGAACTTTTCACATTGCCATTCTGAAAGTGACATTCCCCAGATTTTTTTTTTTTTTTTTGAAGACTGTGCCAAAGAACATTTCTGGTTTCATCACATACTCTGAGTTTCAGTTTCCTTATCTAAAATGGGGCTCATAATCCGTATCACACCTCCTAGAAAGTAGTTTCTCTGAATAACTATTAATTTATGTTTTCCCTCCATGTATCTCACTCTGGGAACTTAGAGAAGTTTTAGTTGAATAAAGGTGTCTGCCCAATAATGTATTGTTATGCTTGAAAAATTTCAAGACTCCAATAAAGTATTGCAAGTAATAATTGAGGTGAGAAATATACTTAACCGCTATAAAAACATGATCTTCAGCCTTGAACCACGGTTCTTTTAGATGTTTGGCTCATGAGAAAATACTTTAACAAAACCACAAACAATTTGACTCAAGATCTCTTTCTTCTTTCTCTTTCTCCCTCACCACCTCACCCTACCCAACTCTGTCCCTACTCATTTCCTTCCTGCATTATAGCTTCTCACTGACATATGAGAATTACTAAATAGAAATTGAATGATTGAATAAAGAATAAAATTTAATCTATACAAAGATTTGTAGTGATTGGTAACTAGTATTGTCTCCAACCTATATTTGTTTTGTTAAAAATTAAAGTATAGTGGCACACAGTGTTACATTAATTTCAGGTGTAAATGATAGTTATTTGAAAACTCTATATATGTTATGCTCACAAGTGTAGCTACCATCTGTCACCATAGGACACTATTACAATACCATTGACCCTATTCCCTATACTACACCGAAAACCTCTATCTCCCATGCTGCTTCACCCATTTTGCCCCTCCCCTCTTACAATATCGGTGCTTTATTTATGGGTCTGTTTCTGCTTTTTAAGTGTTTTTTAGTTTCCACATATAAGTGAAATCATATGGTATTTGTCTTTCTCTGACTTACTTCACTTGGCATAATACCCTCTAAGTCCATTCATGCTGTCACAAATGGCAAGATCTCATTCCTCATTATGGCTGGGTACTATTCCATTACCCATGTATGCCATATCTTCTTCATCCATTCATCTATGAGTGGACAACTGGGATGGCTTTCATATTTTCACTATTGTAAATAGTGCTACAGTAATCATAGCAGTGCATATATCTTTCTAAATTAATGATTTTGTTTTCTTTGAGTACATACCCAGTAGTGGAATACTGGATCGTATGGTAATTTTATTTTTAATTTTCTGAGACATCTCTATATTGTTTTTCACAGTGACTGTACCAATTTATATTCCCACCAACAGTATATGAGGGTTTTTTCCTCTATATCCTTGCCAACATTTGTTATTTTCTGTCTTTTTGATACAAGCCTTTCTGAAAGGTGTGAGGTGATATTCCATTGTGGTTTTAATTTGTATTTTCCTGATTAGTGATGTTAAGCATCTTTTTATGTGTCTATGGCCATCTGTATATATTCTTTGGAAATATGTCTATTTAGGTCCTCTGCATATTTTTAAAAGTTTTTTTTTTAGTGTTAAATTGTTTAAGTTCTTTATATATTTTTATATTAACCCTTACAAATATGTCATTTGCAAATATCTTCTCATTCACTAGGTTGTCTTTTGTTTTGTGTATAGTTTCCTTTGCTCTGCAAAAAACTTTTTAAGGATTTTATTTATTTATTTGACAGAGAGAAACACAGCGAGATAGGGAACACAAGCAGGGGGAGTGAGAGAGGGAGAAGCCGGCTTCCTGCCAAGCAGGGAGCCCAATGCGGGGCTCGATCCCGGGTCTCTGGGATCATGACCTGAGCTGAAGGCAGTCGCTTAACCAACTGAGCCACCCAGGTGCCCCCCAATTTTTTTTTATTTTAGCTTAGTCCCAATAGTTTCTTTTTGTTTTTGTTACACTTCCTCAAGGAGACATATCTAAAAAAATATTGCTAAGGCAAATGCCAAAGAGATTACTGATTATGTTTTCTTCTAAGAGTTTTATTCTCATGCTTCAAATTTAGGTCTTTAATCCATTTAAAGTTTATATTTGTGTATGATATAATAAAGTGATCCAGTTTCATTCTTTTGCATGTAGTGTCCAGTTTTCTCAGCACCCCTTTGTTGAAGAGACTGACTTTTCCCCTTTGTATATTCTTGCCTTCCTTGTTGTAGAGTAATTGATCATATAATCGTGGGTTTATTTCTGAGCTTTCTATCCTGTTCCATTGATCTGTGTGTCTTTTTTTTTTTTGCAGTCCCATGCTATTTTAATTATTATAACTTTGTAGTACATCTTGAAATCTGGGATTGTGATACCTCCAGCTATGTTCTTCTTTCTCAAGATTCCTTTGGCTATTCAGGTCTTTTGTGATTCCATACAAATTTTCTTATTATTTGTTCTAGTTCTGTGAAAAATGTTGTTGGTATTTTGATTGCATTAAATCCGTTGTCCTTTAGGTAGTATGGACGTTTTAACAATATTAACTCTTTCAATCTATGAACATGGACTATCTGTCCATTTGTTTTTGTCATCTTCAATTTCTTTCATCAATGTTTTATAGTGTTTTAAGTATATGTCCTTCACTTCTTTGATTAAGTTTATTCCTAGGTATTTTATTCTTTTTGGTGTAATTATAAATGAAATTGCTTTCTTAATTTCTCTTTCGGAGCAGAGAAATTCTTTGTTGTTAGAGTGTAGAAATGCTACCAATTTCTGGGTATGAATTTTGTATCCTGCAACTTTACTGAATTCATTTATTATTTCTAATAGGTTTTGGTGGAGTCTTTAAGGCTTTTCATCAGCAAATACTTCTTCCTTACTAATTTGGGTGACTTTTGCTTCTTTTTCTTATCTAATTGCTGTCACTAGGACTTCCAGTACTATGTTCAATAAAAGTGGTGAGAGTGGATGTTCTTGTTTTATTCCTGATCTTATGGAAAAAGCTCTACATTTTCCACAATTGAGTATGATTTTAGTTGTGGGTTTGTCACATATGGACTTTATTATGTTGAGCTGTATGTTCCCTCTAACCCCACTTTGTTGAGAGAGTTTATGTTTTTTATTATGAATAGATGTTGCATTTGCCAAATGCCTTTTCTGCATCTGTTGAAATGATCATATGGTTTTTATCCTTAATTTTCTTAACGTAGTATATCATGTTGGTTGATTTATGGATATTGAACCAATTTTGTGTCTCAGAATACATCCCACTTGATTGTGGTGAGTGATCCTTTTAATATATTGTTGAATTCACTTTGCTGATATTTTGTTGAGGATGTGTGTATCTATATTCATCAAGATATTGGCCTGTATGGGTGCCTGGGTGGCTCAGGTGGGTTAAAGCCTCTGCCTTCGGGGCTCAGGTCATGATCTCAGGGTCCTGGGATCGAGGCCCACATCAGGCTCTCTGCTCAGCTTCCTCTTCTCTCTCTGCCTGCCTCTCTGCCTACTTGTGATCTCTCTCTCTGTCAAATAAATAAATAAAATCTTTTTTAAAAAGATATCGGCCTGTACACAAGCTATGTTTTTATAAAGCAGTCCAGACCTTGAAATAATTCTGCTGTTTTTCTTTCTCTCTCTCTATTAAGAAATGAAAATCCCATCAAAACCATTTCCAATGTCATTAGTTCATTAGCTTAACAAAGATGATTTAATACCTAGGGAGCATGTGTGTGGCACTCTTCTAGGTACTTGATCCCTCATATGTATCTTAAGATATGAGATGGGATTTTAGGATTTTAAGATTTTTAGCATATGCCTTACCAAGCCAAAACATTATTACTATGTTTGCACAGTCTTTTTGTAGCCTCATAGTTCAAAATGATCAGGAGGAACAATGTGGCTATGACCCCAGGAAAGTCTGTGATTGATATTTACCTTTAATTCCACCATATACCTGCTTTAGAGCTGCCCAAGGACAAATAGTGTCTTGTTTTCAACTTCTCATACAAGTGATGTTGAGCATCCAGAGGCCCTTAAAACTTATTCCTAAACTGCTGCAAACTTTTTGACCTTCTTGAAAGATATAGAACCAATCAGAAATAAATTATAATCAAGTGGAAAAGAGGATGAGGATATTAAAAGTCCAGACCTGAAAATTCTGTTTAAAAACCTACCTATCATCTTTTAAATAAAGAATTCAGAGACTTGGGATATAAATTTTTTTATGAAATGTTAAATCTGAAACTAGAATTTTTTGTAGTTTGGATTATGAAATGAAAATTAAATTATTTCGTTTAGCAGGTACATACTGAATCTCTAACTACAAGCAGTATTAGCAAGACATAGTTCTACAAGTCTTATATACAAATAACTGTAATTTTAGACAGAAAATATTTGTTCTAATAGAGGGTCTAAGAATGCCATTTAAAACAGATAAATAAAGAAAGCATTTATTCCTGTTAGGAGGGATTAGAAAAGATTAAAGGAAATGTCATCTGTTCCAAAGGCAGCAAAGGGGCAAAAATGTGGGGACATAACAAAACCAACCCAAGTATGTTACAGGCAGCCTTTAGAGACCAGCCAGAAACCCATGTGACTGGAGTACTGGGGAAAAATAAATAAATGTAGATGATTTGTAAAAGATCATGGAGACCCCAAAATGTCATTAAAGGAGTTGGGAATTTATTTTGAGGCCAACTGAAAACCATGGAAGGGTTTTGAAACAAGACATAAAAACCAAAGCTGTCCTAGAGACATAAGTCTGATACCCATGTATAAAACAGATTTTAAAATATCAGAGATAGGAAAACCAATCTAGACACCATTGTTGCATCAGGTCACGTGGGCCTAGACATCTTATAAGATGGCAGAATCAAAACAGATGACCATTCCACAAACATGAAAAAGGAAATAGAATCCAGAAAATGGATGCAAAGCACCCTGGTGAGGAATGACTAGAACGTTGGGGTGCATGTCAGGCAGTGAAAGAGGGAGTCCAAGATGTTTTGAAGTTCCATATCTGTGTGCCTGGGAGGCTGACAAAGTTCTTAAAAAGAGAAAGTTAATGTTTGGAGAAAGAAGAAAAATAATGTTTCATTTATTTAATAAATATTTCTTGAGCACTTACTATGTGCCAGGCACTGTTCTGGGGGAATGTGAGTTATCTTTGACTTTTAAAACACTTTATGTAGAGGCACCTGGATGGCTCAGGGAGTTAAGCCTCTGCCTTCGGCTCAGGTCATGATCACAGGGTCCTGGGATCAAGGCCCACATCGGGTTCTCTGTTCCTCAGGGACCCTGCTTCCCACTCTTTCTCTGCCTTCTTCTCTGTCTATTTGTGATCTCTCTTTCTCTGGCAAATAAATACATAAAATTTAAAAAATAAAAAATAAAAATAAATAAAACACTTTATGTAGAAAAAGTACTGTTCCCAGTCTATGTAACCACAAAGGCAGGGCTAGAACAAGGGAGTAGGAGTCAAGTAGGAAGTAAAATATCTAATAAGTGGAGTCTTCCTGATAAGTGGTAAGAGCTCCATTCTAGGAAGTATTCAAGCATAAATTGGATGATGATCATCTGGGCACCCTGTGACAAGGGATTTCTGCCTTAAGAGAGAGATCAGACTAATCCTTCTTCAAGTTCTCTCCCAATCTTAAGTAAGAGTCTATTCTTTCTTATGATTTAGTCCTATGGGTTCTATTATTTTTCCTGTGGGTTCTATTATTAATCTCTGGTTTCTCTCAATTATTAAATAAATTACCCAATCTGTCTGCCATTCAGTAAGTCTCACACATTTGCATCTGTTATTCTTGAATTATTTTTGGTTAGGGCTCTTCTTCTTTATTAAAAATCTCTACCCAGTAATGTTACCTTTATAGCTAATTTAGAATGCTAACCCTGGTAGACTGGGTTATAAATATCAGAGGGGAAAAGGATTTCTTGTACCTCATAATATTTTTGTTTAGAAGAAGCCCTGCAATTGAGAAATGAATTATCTTGACTTTAAGACTGCGATGCAGTTTCTGTATTTTGCAGTAATTCAGAAGGGGAAAAAAAAATATTCCAGCGAGGCTCATTTTGATACAGCATGTTAAAGGAAGAGAATAATTATTCTCCAAACCCTGCAAAGCTTTAGATCGGAAACATTTATCTGTGTTGCAGTTATAAAAGAAGAAAGGAAAGAGAAGAAAAGGAAAGGAAAGGAAAAAGAAAACCTGTAGTGAGCTCCGCTATAAGCTGTAGTTAAAGCTTTGCATTTCCTGGTGTCTTTTGAAACGTAAAATTCCACAACAAATAGCCCTGTAACGTATAACCAGTATGAAGATTCAATTCAGATTTAAGCACTTTGGTTTGCTTTTGAATCTGGCTATTTTCTGCATTTGTTTTGACTGCTCTCATCATTCAGGATTGACGCTTGGATGGGTGTGTAGGAGGAAGCAGCAGCAGCAGGCTTACAGCATGCAGACAAAAAAAAAAATCTGCCTTATCTGATGGCTATTATTGAAAATGCGAGGTGTAGCCTGGGCTGGGTAATGAAGGGGAGCGAGCGAGGGGGAGCAAGGAGCATGGAGCTGCATACTGATGAGTGTAGGAGTACTTGATAAAAAGAATTCTGGCTGCTGGCCGTGCGTTGCTCATTGTGGAGTACTCCAACAATCACATAGAACGCAGACCAGCCTAAGCTGACAGCTTGATATGCCTTCTTCTGCTGCCTGGTTTTGGGGGCCGTATGACGTACTGGTCGGTAGTAAAGATTAATATGTAAGAAATGTGGAGCTAGGATCAAGTCATACTCCACAGCCTGGCAAACTATGTTTTACTTCTGACTTTGCTCTCTCGCTGAGAACATTAATCTGTCAAGCTGGCGGGCTCCTTTGATAGCAACTTTCCCAGGAGCATGATGTGGCAATGCCACCTCTCAGCCCAGGACTACCGCTATTACCCAGTGGACGGCTACTCCCTGCTTAAACGCTTCCCTCTTCATCCTCTTACAGGACCCAGATGCCCCGTCCAAACAGTGGGACAATGGTTGGAAAGCATTGGGCTACCTCAGTACGAGAACCACCTGATGGCTAATGGATTTGACAATGTACAGTTTATGGTAAGATGCTCTCTGTGTCCACGGAGCTGCCTTTGTCTGTCTTTGCTTCTTATGTGTCTCACACGGCTCAGAGGCAGCCTGATTTGCACCAAAACCGGTCAATTTATATATGTAACTGCATCAGAAAATCGGATGCCCTTAGGATGGAACTTACTGTGTACATATAGCCACTTGCTGAGAAATGAGATCTATAGGCATCCATAGACATATGTATTATGTGAATGAACCGGTGAGAGTACTATTTATAGGCAGTGAAGGAAGATTAACATTTATATTCTCCCTGTCATTCTTTGTGTGATTTTTATAAATTTGTAATCTCAGAATACCCAGTGACAGCACTCTTCAGTTAATTCTAGATTCCTAAAACATGGTCTTTCGTTTGAGCATCAGCATTTTGTGATTAATTAGACAATTTGTTATGTTTATGATGTGAGGATTATTTTTTTTCCTGATAATTGTTCGATAAGCAGTTTAAATTATGTGGACGACCATTAGTTTGTTAGCAAACTGCTTCAAATGATCAATTACGGAGAACATTCACTTACTTACACAGGCTGATTGAAGAGCATTGAAGTGTTATTTATTACTTTGGATAAAACAAACAAACATTTCCATCAGCTACCTGTCAGTATTTAGGAGAAGCTGATGGACTAAGTACATTCATGTACTTCTGAATACTGGTCTGCATGCAGTCTGAACCCCGTGTGTGCAAACTTCTCACTGTGATGAATATAGGTGAAGAAGGAGGGTGGGGAGATGTGCAGACCCATAATACAGCTTTCTAATCATTCATATACCTCCCCCTGTGCTCATCAGTTTCCCTTGTTAAGCTACGTCACAGTCCTTATTACCTTTCCTTGCTTTTAAGTTCTCATCACATGTATTACTGATCCCTAAATTTAGAGAGAGCTGCGTAATATAAGCATGGAGCACAAAAATGGCTTGCAGAAATAATTAATAGCTATTTCTAAATAAAATAAAATGCTGGGACAGACACCTGAAGCTTTTTAATGCTAGAATTGATAACAAAATATGAGGGCTACTTAGGTTGTTTTTTTTTTTTAATTTCCTTTTGAGATTATTCTTCTCCAAGCTTGACTTGTCTATTATGGATTTAAAAATTAGTCAAATTGTTAAACTTCTGCCTCTCTTCCTAAAAAGTGTATGCTCCAGGAGCTTTTGTAAAAAGCTACATAGATGTAGTAAGACATATGAGCCCTAAGTAACTGTATACATAGAACTCTTTATGGACCTGTTTTTTGTAATGGGATATGCAGCGACTGTTATCCTCCTCATGTTGAAGAGAACTGGCACTGATTAGATGGACCAGATATCGTGGGTATTGAAATAGGAAAAAAGTGAAATTTCTTCAGTTGCTATGACAGTGTTAGGACACTGAGCAGATTTAGGACAGACTTAGGACTCTAAACAGAGAACACTTCGAATTCGGGGAACTAGCATGCAGAATGAAAGTCTTTTCATGGTTATTTATATTTACTGCACATTTTGATGTCTTTATTCTTTCTCTCTGTTTCTGCCTGAGATAAGACTTTCTTATTCTTACTCCTCAAACCCCTGTCCAAATTTATTCTGGTCCCATGAAAAGCTAGGTATGTCTTTGGATTCTCTAGATTATTTGGCTACTTCCAAATATTTTAATTCAGGATCATTTTCCTCTGAACGTCGGACACATTTGAGCAAATATAACCCCTTTCTGAAAGCCTGAAACTGAAAGGTTAATCAAACAGTTTTCAAATAAGTGTCTCGAGGTCGTAAAACAACATTCAAGGATGAATTATGTATAAGTACTCCAAAATGTATCTGGGAGGCAAAAATGCTGGGTATATGTGACAAAACCAATGTCTGAGCTTCTCCACAGTTGTCTTTATTTTTGTCTTTATTTTTACAATTGTAAGTTTTATGTATAATTTTCCAGAAAATGAGAAAACATAGTTAGTTCATATGAGTCAATCAAATACTTTCTTCATGAGACAAAATTAATTAAAAAAGAAACAAACTTTAAATGATCATTTAAAGGACTTAATTATGAAAATTGAGCAAACCATAAAATACTGTCATCAATTAGTGCTTTATATGCTGCTACACAGTATTTATTTGCTGCTAGTATCATAAAAATTAGTTTGTACTTTTATAAAAATTATTTATTGGTTTCCATAATCTGATTTATTTAATTATGAATTTAGAGTACACTAATATGATCAGCCCACTTTAAGAAACAGATTTCATTAATGGGATGAAAAATCTTTTAGACCTGCTTAGTCTCCACTCGGTATCATATTCTAGCTTTTATTTTTCTTGAAGCACATTCTGACCTGCATTTATTCATCCTGTTGCCTAAGCAACAAGCACCACACTCCCATTAACTGTGATATAGTGCAGGTCTTATTAGCTTTTTAGAACAAGACAGTAGAGACATCAAAAGGATATAATTAATGTTGCTTGAAACTTTATTGTACATCCCCACATAGGTATACTTTACTTAAGAAATATTCTCAGGAGTAATTTTTTATTTAATCAATATTCCATTAATGAATTTAAAGGATCCATATAAGTTACTTTCAAAGTATTTACTGAAAACTTTAAATTTTTTTTTTACTAACTCTGTTCTACATATTCTCACACATAAATACAATATATGGATGACTTATCCACAGGGCTGTGATTAACTTTAATAAAGATTTCTTATGTAGTTCCTAGACAGAGTTAGAAAAGTAAGATCTTTATTTATTTTTGTATATCTATCAATTACTGCTTCCCCTTTATGCTCTTAATATTTATCTTTGATTTTACTGCTGTGTGAATGTCATTCAGTATCTGAAAATTAGAATTCCAAACTTATTCTTTATGTTATGTACCTGGTCTTGCTTTGCTGATATTTGTGTACAGAGTTCTGACTTTCCTGTATCCTTAAATATATAAATAAATGGAATTTGATAAAATCTAAGGAATAACTACAAAACTACAACAGGTCACCTAAGACTTTGGGAGAGTTAGAGTTATGTTGCAATCTAAAGCTTCTTCAACACAGAATCTTTCATCTGAAGACTTATCCAAGCCCTACTTATATCCCCTCTCAAGTCATATATGGCTAGCTCCCTCCCAGTGAGGCATGTGTTACTCACTAGGCTCTGGGAATGCTGCCGGGTCCTAAAATATGTCTATGTTTCAACATTACTCTTTTTTTTTTTTTTTTTTTTACCAAGGAGTTTAGATATGAAGTGTTTATTATACTAAACCTATATGCTTTTTTACTTTCTTATTGTGTATATTTCTATCATCATTTCTTTTTGACAAGTCTGATGACTGTTTACTGAATTTTAAGTCTCAAACTATGTATTCTTCTTCTGATAACTGCTTATTTGTACTCTCTTCTCCCCACCCTGAACAGCTATTTCCTTTCCTTTCCCTCTTTTTTTTTTTTTTTAAATCCTCAAATGTCTAACTCAGTTCCTGCCTTGTTTATGTGGCTTTCCTTAATGACCCTAGTCCTCTGGAGCCTCTCTTTTCTCTGTACTCATGTAGGGTTCTATTTGGTATGAAAAATCACATTTGGCGTGCCATTATTCACTCTAGAAATAGAAGTTAAGTTTTCGCTCATATACATCTTGTCTCTCCCACTAGACTAGAAAATCTTCAAGTCCTCTTTCTATGTATTTAATTCTCTGGTCTTTCTCACAACTCCTAGCATAATTCTGTGTACATAGACATCATCCCATAACAACTGGATGCATAGTAGACTGTTGTAAATGGATCTCCAACCTCATTTTTAAATTGGAAGCCTTGTTCTGCCTTGTGGAACCTGGAGCATTAGTACCCTTCATTCGTTCATGCAACAGACTCTCCTAAAACATTTCACATGTGCTAGAAACAGTGTTAATTACTGAGAATGTAACAGTGAATAGTCCATGGTCCTTGAAATCTAGCAGGTTACAGTATTACTCTCAGACCTATCAGATTATTTGCATGCACTTTAGACACTCATTCCTTCATGAGCTCACACACAGGTATACATATACATTTTATCACAGGGATCTTGCCCCTCAGTCTTTTATGTAATCAATATCCCTCAGCATATTACCAACTTTTTTTTTAGCAACAAATTACAGTAGGCAATGGAAGAGATAAAATCTATCATAGCAGGGAGAAAAGAAATATAAAGATATTGATAACAACAAAACACTGACAGTGTTATGGTAGATTTATGGTCAAAAACTGAATTAAGTTTATATTATTGGAGGAGGACTGACTCATAGCCTTACCCAGGATAACTAGCTGACAGTTATATTTGTAAACTCTAATCAAAAAGGGGGCAGAATGAAATTATGCCAACTCATTTCTTTTCTTTCTTTTTTTTTTTTTTTAGTATTTCCTGTGTTTTTAGCAGCTGACATCTAGGTTGGCTTGGGATGCTTTGACCATTATTAAGATGCCCAAAATGTAGCCTTTACAGAGTAAAAAAATAAAATAATTCCAGGAGTCCTATGTGATTTGGCACTTTTGTACACTTGGATGGGTAGCATTCATAAGTGACGTGTTAGAGGTCAGAGTGACACTGAAGAGTAAAGCCACAGAGCTCTTGGAAGGTATCCATTTGGACAAAAGATTTAAGGAAGATTGATCTTATAAGTATTTAGTTGAAATTTTCTTCTCCATTTTTGTGGTGCATTTTACATGCTAATGTACTTACTTCTCTTTTCCTCTTTTATATAACTTTCTGTAATAAGAGCACCATTTACAGTTGACCTGATAAAATGACCTTTTAAGTGTCTTAGCAACATATCATGACCCAAGAAAGAAGTTAAACTTGTGAAGCAGAAAAATAAATTGTCCCTAAAGGGTAAACCTAATAGCCCCCAAGATGATTTCTGATTTCAAACATTGCCTAAGAAAATTTTATAAAGTTACTGAGAGATTTACAGATCCAAGACAAAAAATGCCTGCCACACTCCCCACACCATCCTGTTTCTGAAACACTCTAGGCTCTGAAGTGAGTGGCTTCATGGTGAATGTGCCCCTGTCATTTTACAAACTCAGTCCAGTTGTTACACATGCAATACTGCAACAACAACAACAAAATATATATCTTCCAACTACAGGCATTTAAAATCTGTTGGCATCCAAAAGTCAACGCCACTTTCTTTATCTGGACAATAACTTCATTACAAACAGAATAGGCAACAGCCTCGCAGTGGTGTGAGGGAGAACTCAAGGAGGACTTCTCATTTCCACTTGTCTTGCTTCTCTATGATTCGGTTTACTCATCTGTAAAATCAATCTAATGAGGGACCTAGGAGAAATGTTCTTTGGACTTGTTATTTAATATTTTGAGCTCTTTCAGGTTGCAGGGTACAATATTGGTGCTGGCAGAGCTGTTAATTGTTCTTGTAGATCTCATTAGCGTTGGAAGGACACTGATTGCTTGTGCAGTGCAAAGTCAGAAATGAGGGCAAGTTCAGGGATGACCATCTTAGAAGAATGGCTTTCAGAAAAAAAACATTAGCTGCAGTTTTAATCTGGTGATAGTGAGGAGGCCTTTTCTTCCATCTGGAAGTTACTCCAGTTACATTTTTAAACATTAAAATAAGCTGCCCCATTTTCTAATAATGCAGTACTACAACTCGCATTACTAACTCATGCTCACATGAATTGGCCTTTAATTTAGTCATGTAGCACATTTGCATAATTTCATCTCCAGTATTGCTTTAAATGACCAGATATCTAGGAGGAGGAATTTATTTCATGAATCAGAAATCTTACTCAAACTGCTGAATTATGGACAAATTATAAGAAGTCCAACCATGATCCAATTATTTGCTTCTTTAAAGAGACAGATCTCTCAATGACCTCCATTTTCTCACTAGTAGTCACCTCCTTAACCCCTATAATCCTGTTTGCTTCCCAGCTCGTCTGCTAAAATTGTTCTCTTTGAAATTAGCTGTGACCTGCTTCTTGCCAAATCCCAGCCCCCTTTCTTCTCACTTCATTCTCTTGCGATGTCTTATTTTCACCCCTCACTCCTTATTGATATTCACTTCCTTATTGATATTTATTGGGGTTCTGTGACATTACTCTGTCCTTTCCAGTCATCCTGTTCTCTGATTCTCCTCCTCCCTCTAAATGTGCACAGTGCTCTACCTGCCCATCCATTAGGGAAATTGTTAGTTCTCATGAATCCATAGCTGTCCTACTCTCCCTCTTTCTACCTTCCAGTGCAGCCCAACTACTCAATAAACCTTTCTGTATACATTTATGCATGCAGAGCATTTAGCAAAGACTTGGCAAGAACAAATGCCCAACAAATGTTAAGTATTATTGCAGCTAGAGTGCTCTTTCTAAAGCACATATTTGCCTTAGCACTACTCCACTTAAAATATTTCAGTGATTCTCAATTACCTGTGGGAGATTATGTTTTCAAAATCCTTAATATGGCTTTCGTATTCAGGATCCTTTATGACTTGCCCAGCCCCAATTTATTTTTCAGCCTCTTCTGTTACCTCTTCTCTCTTTACAGTTCTGGAGAACTGTGTATTTATCTTTCATTGCCTGGCCGGCCTTTTGCACATGCTGCTTTCTGCCAAAAATGACCTTCCTTCCCCCTCTTAACTCCTCTTTATCCTTTGGTTCTTAACCTAGCTGTCACTTCTTTTAGCTGTCACTTCTTCCCCAGCCCTCCAAGTATGGGTCAAAAACCCTTCTTCTGGAGTCCCCTTTCTTACTACTTATTTTACTGTGCCATATTACTTATTTACTTGCCCACCCACCCCCACCACTTCTCCCACACCAAATGGTAGACTAGGGGTTAACAAAATTGTTCCCTCAAGGGCCAGATAGTAAATATTTTTAGGCTTTGAAAGTGGTCTCTGTTGCAACTATTCAACATGCTCTTGTAATATAAAAAACAGCCATAGACAATATGTAAATGATGGGCATGGTTGTGTTCCAATAAAACTATTTACAGAAGAAGACAAATTTGGTCAAAGAGCCATAGTTTGCTGCCACACTTGGTTATTTTTAACTCCTTGAGAATTAGAAATAGATTTTGATCCTCTGTATCTCCAAGGACAACTCATGTCTTACACATGTAGACACAGTAAATGTTTGATGAAAGGAGGAAGGAAAAAGGCAAATAAGGATGAAAGAAAGTAAGAAAAGAAAGAAGGAAAGAGAAAGTGAATGAAGGAATGTGGCAGGTGTCTACAGCAAGGTTACTGAAGGCCTGTTCAGTTTAAAAGAGACCCTGGTCAATAGCTGAGGATATTCAGAGCAATAGCCAGCTTTCAGGAGTCTCATAAGAGCTGGAGAGGGTGTTTTTGCTTGAACTAATCACATGGGAGTATATTTTCAGCAAGAGCACTGCACGGGCATAGGAACTAGAAAAACACAGCTGCAAAGGGAGCCTGTTGTTCACTCTCTTTGGAATTCCTTTCTCTTCCTTCTCCACCTAATTGTGCAGCATTGTCCATGATTCAGCTTAAGCATCACTTCCTCCCGGAAGTATTTCCTTATGCCACCCTGTCATCTGGCTGGCATAATCACTGTGTCTCTGTGCAGCCCTGGCATACCCCACCCTTAGCCCTGTGCTAATCTCTATTACATTGCATTGCAATTATATGTTCAGATGTCTGCCTCCCACCCTAGAAAATAAGGTCCCTTAGAGGCAGAGATCGGGTCTTATTTATCTCTGTATTCCTAAAGCTTAGTGCAGTGCCTGACATATGGTAGTTTCTGATAAACACTGATTGGATGGATTTAAAATTCAATTCGGTTTCATATAAATTATCCCATGTAATCCTTACCATATTGCTGTTAATAAGTATTAGTATCCCCATATTTATAACTGAAGAGAATTATTATTATATTATTATTATATACTCATAAATAAAACTCAACAAGGTTTAAAAAAAATTGCCCAGCACCACCTGGATTTCAAAACCAAACCTCTTTGATCTAAAGGTCCCTGCTCAACTCACTATGACCACATTATTTCATCATTCCTCCCATGCCTCATGCAGCAAATGCTTAGAGACACCCATTAAATTGCAGACTTTGACAAGGACCCTGGCACTGCCTTTGATGTACTCCCAGTTTGTCAAACTTCTGGTCCTTTGAGCAATTTCTTTATCCTACTTCTAATTTTCTACCTCGTCCCTACTTCTACTCCAGAGGGCTTCTGCTCTAATCACACTGGAACACTGACTGCCAAATACATACCTTTTTTTTTTTTTTTCATAATTCCCCTCTTACCTAACATAGCTTGTCTCTTCCAAATTGCCTATTCAAGAAAGACCCATTCCTCTAGGCCTTTGCCCTCCCCCCCACCTCCTCTATGGAGTCTTCTTCAATTGTCTGGACCCTGCCCACCTCTCCAGCTTCATCTTTCACCCCTCTTTTTTTTTTTTTTTTTTTTTAAAGATTTTATTATTTATTTGACAGAGAGAAACACAGCTAGAGAGGGAACACAAGCAGGGGGAGTGAGAGAGGGAGAAGCAGGCTTCCTGCTGAGCAGGAAGCCCGATGTGGGGCTCGATCCCGGGTCTCCGGGATCATGTCCTGAGCCGAAGGCAGTGGCTTAACCAACTGAGCCACCCAGGCGCCGCCTTTCACCCCTCTTAAGCTCTGGCCAAGTTGAATTATTATGGTTCTACAATCATGCCATACTTAATCACAAATCCATGTCTTTGCACACACATTGCATCTTATACACACTGTTCTCTGTCCAGAACATCATCTTCCTACACTCATCCTTCGCCTGGGTAATGGTTACTTCAAAAGCCCAGCTCAGAGGTTCCTTCTGGGGAGTCTTTTACAAATTCTGTTGTGGTATTACTCAACTGTCCTTCACTGGCCTCCCATTACACCCTATACACACCTTTCTCTTCCCCTGAGAAAAAGAACAGTGTTTTGTTCAGTACTATTTTCCTAGCACTTAATAGGGCCTTGTATAGTTTGCTAGGACTGCCATTAGAAAGTGCTACTAACTGTGTGGTGCAAATGACAGAAATTTATTGTCGCCGTTCTGGAGGCCAGAAGTCCGAGATCAAGGTGTTGGCAAGACTGGTTCCTCTGAGGGATGTGAGGGGAAGATCGGTTCCAGGCCTTGCTTGCCCATAGTCTTCTACTTGTTTTTTTCACATCATCTGTGTGTGTGTGTGTGTGTGTGTGTGTGTGTACAAATTTCCTCTTCTTAAAAGGGCACCAGTCATATTGGATTAGGGCCCACCCTAATGACTTCATTTTTAACTTGATTACCTCTGTAAAGACCTTATCTCCAAATAAAGGCACATTCTGAGGTGCTGGGGATTAGGATTTCAACATACCAATTTGGGAGGAACACAGTTCAGCCCATAGCACTCCTTAATAAATGTGTGTACAGGACTATCCTTCATCATCCCTGGTGCTGCCAAACACAGTCCATAATGCCCACACACTAAATATTTGATTAATTGAATTAAACTAAATCTACTTGAGCTTTCCATGAGATTTAAAATGTTGAAAGAATCTAATGTTATTCTCTCATCAATGATAAATGCAGTCTCTCTGATAGCTTACAGTTTTTCATGCATGGGTAATTGTATACAAGGTCATGCTGCTAGTTAATAGGAGAAGCAGCAAGGCCAGAACCAAGAACTTCGTCTCTAGCCTTACAGTTTCTCCATTTTACTTTTCAGCTCTGCTGGCCTCTAAATAAATCACATTTACAGGAAATATTCATTTGTTTGCCATCCTTGAGTTTGACCACTGTTTGGTAGCAGAGCCCAATATAATGAGTTTAATGAAATAACTACTGTTTAAAAAAAACTTGTTATATATATTTTTATATATATTATATTTACCTCTCCCACAAATTTTATGAAGTATGTATTACTATTCCAGTTTTACCAATTACAAGACTTAGAGAGAGACCAAGTATCTTGCCCAACACACTCAAGCTTCAAGCCCAAGTCAATCTGAGTCCAAAGGGAAAAATTTTTTTCAATAAGATTTGCTCAGGCACCATAATGTAGGTGAGCTGAGAAAGGTATGGGCTTTGAACAAACAACATAAACATTCCTTGGTCTTGGAGGGATGATTCAGAGTTCCAAGAAGAGAGATGAAAGAGAAGGAAAATCTTGCCTCGTGCAGAGATTAGGAAACTTCCCACTATACACAGGGTCGTAAAAAAACATGCACCTCCAAGTCAAGTCTGTCCTCAGACTACATGACCATGTAAGCGGATATCATTCCATGCATACAGGAGACACTGCATCAAACAGGAGTAGTGTTTATGGAAGACATGATTTACCATTCCGTATAATCCTTTCTAAAGTGTAATGAGTTGTCATTAGAATTAGTATGTATTATTATCCCCCAGAAAACTCAAGCTTAAAGAGACACAGAAATAATACCTTCCAGGTCATTGCATACCTGTTACTGACTTCATCCCAAACTTCCTAATCTGAAAATGTACCATGCACATCATAGACATTGGAAACTATCCATTCATTTAAGAGCATATGATCTAAGAGGGTATTGAGAAACAAGAGCTCTTATGACTCTACTTAGATGTTATAGAGGCATATTAGGAAAGAAGAAAAATATAATGAATAATTAATATAGGTCTCTGAATATCAGGTCATTGATTTCTGCCCCTTGAGTCCACAGAATTAAATTTCAGATTGTTAAACTTTTACCTTCTGTCAGACTGAGTAAGGATGATTAGGATTCATATCCAAAGCATTGTGGAACATCTTGCGTTTATAAGCCAATGTCTGTTTAAATGGTTGGCAGGAAGAATTAGGTTTCTCCTTCCAGAGTTTTGAAGGAGATCTGGGAATAACAGACCTAGAATCTACAATATCTCAAGTTTATTTGACAAGAGTTATATTATACACTCTTTTATCAGAAAGGAGTAATCCTGTAAAGAAGGAGCTGGGAATTCTGTATTCAACAGGCCTATAACTATGTAACCCATCCAGTTATCTGCTAGGTCAGAAGAAGTGAACAGAAAATACAGGCTGGCCAGCATCTACTCCAGAAACCCTCCACTCTTAAAAAAAAAAAAGAAAAAAAAAAGGCAAGGAGAAGATCATTCGTATCAATTCAATCATTTAAGAACTGCTAGATAAATAATAATGTGGTTCTTTGGAGTGGATTGAATGGAGGGTATGTTATACAGTCAAAAAAATATAATCCACTTACTTCCTGATAATTATGATATACTAGAAACAAGGATACCATATTAAATTTCTATTGCCCTTTATAGTCGTTAAACTATTATACATATATTATCTCAATTAATCCAGGAGACTAAATAAATTCTAGTCTCAATTCTAACATATATGGTGTAACATTGGGTAAGCCTTCTTTTCTGCAATCTCTGAACAAGATCAGACATAACTTAATTTTTATGAAAGCCCTTCCTTAATCTTATGTCTACTCTGGATTCTCTTCTTCCCTTCACAACGAACCTTCTCCAAAGAAATGTCTACATTGCTGGCTTGCTCTTCAATTCAATACAGTCAAGCCTTGATACAATTAGCCTTTGTCAACATCCTGAAATTATTTATAAAGGGTGACTAATGAACTCTTAATTTTCCAAGTACACTATATTCTTTCCAGTCCTTACTTACTCTATCTTTCTGTGGTCTTTGTTTCTGTTGACCACTTGTTTCCTCCTTGACTCCTATATCCATGGCATCTCCAGCCCTAGTAACCACCCCTTCTCTGGCTTTTTTGCAGATGTCCTTGCCTCTAGCTGTCCCGTAGGGTTTAGTTCTTTTCATCTCTTCTCTCTCACTCCACACATTCACCTTAGCTGACTTCACTTATACTCAACAAAGGCAAAAAATTTCTACTCCTATATTGTATCGACACCTCAAATTAAAAGTATCTAAAAGAGGAAAGATCTTTCCCTAAAACTTTTTCCATGAGAAAGTGATCAATTGAGTAGAATAGTGATGAGAGATCAAGTGAAGTGACACCAAAGAAAGAGCCACCAATTTGGCAATATATTTGGAGAAGTGACAAGAGCACATTCAGTGGAGTAAGGGGTACAGAAGCCAAAATGCATTGAGTTAGAGAAGTAGAGGAGTGGACAACTATTGAAGGAAGTTTTGCTGAGAATGGGAACACAGAAATAAGCAAGGAGCTAAGGGTGATTTGGAGGTCAAAGGAAGATTTTTTTTTTTTAAACAGAAAAGATTGGAATCAAGTTTGGTTACTAAAAGAGTCAATCATATAGAAATGGAGATACTGATATTGGAGGGCAAAGAAGGACTGAATGAATGAATAGAGGTGAGAGGAGTTGGAATCCAGAGATAAGGGGAGGAATTGTCTTTGATGAGATGTTCCTATTGTAATCGTAAGGAAGACAGAGGATGGGTACTATAATGATTTTTATAGAAAGTGATGCGAATATGAACGTATATTTGCTCTAGTGGTTTTTATTTTCTGGTGAATTATGAAACAAGAATGTGGAAGATTTGAAGATAGAGGATATAGAGTCATTTCAGAAAGTGGACAAGAGAATTTACTAGAAAAATTTAATAGAACTACAGGACCATGTCAAGGGTTTATTTGAAAGTTTTAATCATTATGCTTGTAGGAATTGCAAAGATTACTGCACTTTAAGGTACAGGATTGCTTTCATAGCCTGGCTTCTTCTAGTTGGTGTGAGATCATGGGCTCGTCACCTAACCTCCATGAGTATCAGTTTCCCAAGTGCAAGTATGAGCTAGTGCTACTTAGTTCACAGGGTTGTGGTGAGAACCAGAGTAAGGCTAGATTGTCATCCATGATGGTGACAAGAGTGCTTGTTCCATTTAGCTGGCAAGCCACTTTGGAATTACTGACAGCACAATGATACACAGAAATTGCCATAAGACTTCATTGCTCTTGCACTTATAATACACTGGATATGAGGAAAACACTTCATGAATTATGCTAGAAACACCAAAATACTTACAACCCACCTACCTCATGACCTTATATCAAATAACTCTGAAGGATGTCACAAAGTTATGTCACATTAATTCACCCTTACTTACCACAGACCTTGATTAATCGACTGTACGTACACTCAAAGAACTGAGCCTTTTGTGCTTAGTGCCCATGCAGTAGTGCATGCTGTTGGCAGAATACCATGGGACTTCCAAGGAACTAGACTGTATTTAGCACTTTCCCAAAGAAACATACTCAAGGACACTCACCTGCTCACAGCAATAAGATGTTCCCTTAATTAAGATTGGCCAAACTGTGATAATTAATTTTTAAGAGTATATTTAAACAGTCACAAGTATAGTAGATTTGTCAAGTGTCCTAACCTAAACTTGCATCCAGACTATAAAGTATATGAACAAATACTATGTAGTATATTAACAAACACAGATTATGAAGACTACAGCATTTTAAAATATAAATCCATGTGTTTTAAACCTTTTTCTTTTATCCTTTAACATGTGTGAACAATCTAAAGTGGAAAGTAAGTAAGCATCTATGAGAGGGCTCCCAGGGAAAAAAGAAATTTAATGGATTTCCTGGGAGACTTCTCCGTTCATTCCTAAGGAAATACCTGTTGTATTCCTACTATACTCATCAAACTGTGCCAATTGTGGCAGAGACTACAAAGGGTTATATATACAGGCTCCTGTTAGAGATCCTACTGTCTTCTCAGGGAGCTGAGACTGGCATAAGTATTCTAAATAGCTGTACACACCCAAACAGCCATAAAGGATAACAGCGTAAGTGTTTTCACAGCATAGAACATAACCATGGGAGAAATAAATGTTAGAATCTATGAATTTCTATGATTCCTGAAAAGGAGGAGATGTCTGTGAGCCAGAGTGGTCAGGGAAGCTCTCTGAAAGAAATAGGCTTGGATAGGATTTGTGTAAACAGAGAAAAATGGGGCCAATGATACAAGATTGAATGGAATCATAAACAAAGATGGTGAGATTGCAAAATGCATGTAGGGTTTGAATAAAAGAAACACTGATATGGCACAATCCTAGGGATCATGTAATGCCTCTGTGAATGAAAGTGCTCCCTACCTGTGAAATCATGGTTCAGATGCTACTCATGCACCATATGGAAAGACAGCTTAATGATCCATCCTATCTCCCCAGATAGGCTCACCCAGATGGCAGCACACGAACACATCACACATAGAGACAGCAAAGAAGGATGAACAGAGAAACATCTGCTTAACTGATTGGCCTTCTATTTCTAGGTATTCATGAAGAAAATGGGTTTTATTCGAGTTACATTAACTATTTCTCTAAACAAGCCCATCTTCTGAGGGCTAGTATGCTCTCAAAGCCAACAGCAAATCTATGTTCAGTAGTTTCATATCATCTGGAAATACCCTCCTATCCTCCAAAACTAAATGTATTCACCTGTTAAATCCTTTGCTTCTTCAAAGGTGTTCCTTCTTTACGTTACCAGTATCTAAAGAAATCATCCTCACTTTCACTTTGGAACCATGGCCACTGCCAAAACACCTACCAATCTCCTCATCTCTGAAACTCAGGTTGTTTGATTTCAGTTCCAATAATTCAAATAAAGAAGCATTTGCTTAGCCACCACATTCATGTGCCAGACCTTCTGCTGGAGCTCCTAAACACAAAGACTGATCATCATAATGATGATAATAATAATAATAATCATAAATGGTAATATAATGCTTATATTCTAGGCACTATTCTAAGTATTTTACATATATTGACTATTTTAGTTCATTTGGAATGAATAATATGCCCAGCATATCCTCTCTTGAAGCTTACAATCTACTGGAGAAACAGACATGAAAACGGACAGATCACTTCAGCACAATAACTGATTGGAACTATAATTCAGAGTAGAGTGGAAGCATCAGAATGACTGGCTCAGGCGAGGCTCCACAGACAGGGTCAGATTTATGGTAACTCTTGACGGATTGGGAAAATGCGCAGCCTGACAAAGGCTGAGTGATAGAGCAGCCTCTCCGGTAAGTGAAACAGCAGGTAATTAGGAGGGAGGCACATAAGGGGACGTCTAGTGGTTTGGATCCTGTTGGGATGCAGGGGGCAAAAACAAAAAGAGGCAATACATAAAACCAGAGAGGTCAACATGGACCAGATCAGGGAGCCTCCATTTTTACTGAAGTCCAGCTTGGATCTCCAGGGCCCTGTCTATGTAACCAAGAATATGTTTATTTATTCCTGTCTTTTGATGTGTATGAATCTCTGCTTTTCTTCCCTTCTCTTCATCCTCAGCTCCTTTTAGTTTGATGCGCTTTGAGGAAAGGCCACTGCAGGGTGTTCTCTTCCCTTGTCACCCCCAGAGAACCTCCCAGTAAGCACTCACTGTCAGTTGACTGACTGGCTAATCATCGGCCTCCAGTTGTAGGTGATTATTTGTGCCGCCTGGCAAGGCCGGGTCCAGAGATAGTAATTACATTGGCGTCAGTGACAACTTCTGGTGTCAAAGATTCTGCTAGAAATCATTTTATTGATACTAATTCAGAAGATTGTTCTCCAGCTCAGGGAAAACAGTGCACATGAGAACGCTATAATCAGAGCTTACCATTTCAATAGCAGTTTTCAGAGCCAAAGTCTAGATGTAGAAAATTAAGGCTCCTCAGCTTCCTGTTACCCCACAGCTAAGACAATCACAGTACTAAATAGGGTCTTTCTCGTGTCCTAGAGAGCACTCTTGGAAATGAGAAAGGAGGGAGCTTGGCAAAGGGATGAGTAGATGCCTACGACTGGCTAATTATTTGATTTATCACCTCATCCTCTTCCAAGAAGGTACCTTACACTAGACACAAGAATAGTTTAAACAACCTCATTGTAGCAAGGGAATTTAGACAGATGGATTGACAGTAAAGGACACACTTTTAAACATTTTTTTAAAGATAGATAGATAGATGATGATAGATAGATAGATAGATAGATAGATAGATAGATGGATAATAGGTGACATCAAAACAAATGTACAAATAGAACTTAAATGCAATGTCCTCACTTTCCAGAAACAAATACTTTAAACATTTCTGTGTTTAGTGCCTCTGGAGATTATCTCTATATGAGATGCATATTTCCTTAGTTCTCACTCTAGACATCATTTACTGACACAGCAAATGACACGTGAGGTGAGGATTTTGTTCATTTATACCATCATTTTTTCTCTTTCCTACCTGCCTCTAACCCCAGTAGAATTGCAGATTGAATCTTGGCCCAGAAAGTCAAGTGCTATGAAATATCACTTTGTAATATATTAAATCAACTTAGTTCTGTCTTCATGCTAGAGCTAGTACAAAATTCCACCACCATCAGTATTGGCTTCTAATGTCTTCCCATCATTCTAAAGACCCGAGTGTTGCCAGGCAGATAGGGAAACTGTGCCTTGTAGTAGACCTTGCAGAAGTCTTCATTGTCCAAGCTTGCACTGGTACCGTGAAGGACAGTGTTTCTCTGCCTCCATGCCCCTTCATGGGTTATAGAAATGTTTATCAGGGATGGAAACCCCATCCCTAGGCTCCTACTCCCATCCTGATGAGGGTGGGCATCAATGATCATGGTCACACACCATTCACACAGTGGATGAAACATAAGGATTATCCTAGAACTTACCTTTAATTTATTTTTAAATAAATAAAAATTTATTTAATATTTAAATTAAAAAATTATATTTAAATATAAAAAATTTATTTAATATTTGCTTTCTTTGCCTATTATTTCTGATTACTTTTCCACTCTCTTTCATTTCTGTCTTTATTTGTCCTTGGGTTTTTTACACTATCTATTTTTACTATCTATTTCTCTGACCTACTTTTTCTTAGGGACCCTGTTCCCCAGACTTCCTGTCCCAAGCTGCATTTATTCTCTGGGACTGTCTCATAGTCATCATTCTGGAACTCTTTATTGCACTCGTGAATTGAATTCATTGTTTCTTGGATGTTTTCCTCTGTCTTGATTTGATTTTCTCATACTGCTGAAGCACACACTCAACTTTAAAAAAAGAAATAGCTGAAAAATACATGACAGGTGAATTTCTAAGCCTTGTGAATCTAAAAATGTCTGCATTCTGCCCCCGTGGTTGATTAATATTGTGGTTTAGTGTGTAATTCCAGACTGCATCTAATTTTTCTCAGAGGTTAGAAGACATTGCTCCTTTGTCTTGTTGTGTTTGATGTGGTTGTGAGAAAGTCCAACATCGATTCCTTGATAGGTGACCTGTTTCCCTCTCAGAAGTTTTTAGGATCTTCTCTTTATCCTTGGTGTCCTGATGTGTCACTAACTTGTAACTAAGTGGGTGTCTTTTTCATCTTTCACACTTTTTAGGTGCCTTAAATATAAAGATAACATTCTGGGAAATTCTCTTCTATTATTTCTTTGGTCATTTCTATCCTTTCATTTTCTCCATTGCCTTTTTGTAGACATTTACTAACCAGATAGTAGACCTCCTCAGATGTTCTCAAGTGTCACTTATCCTTTTTCTAACATTTTCCATCTCTTTCTATTTTATCTCATACTCTAAGAGATTGAGTTCAATCTCTAAATTGATTTTTTTTCTAAATTGATTTTTTTAACTTTGGAAATAATACATTTAATTTCCCAAAGCCCTGTCTTCTTCTCTATTCCTTTCTCATGGTACCCTTTTCTTTTTCCTTACATGTAGCTTTGCTTTGAATCTTTCCAGAGATATCATTTAAAGGATGGTCATTTTTATTTTGAAATTCTCTCCTTTGAATTATCTGTAGAGTTAGTCTTTCTGTTGTGCTTTGTTTTTAGCTTAACCTTTCTCATTCATACCACAGGCTATCCTTCAATGACTGGTAGCTTGTGGTTTTCTGTTTATATTTCAGGAAGAAGCAGTGGAAGGGCTCACTGGAAACTATGCACATAGGCATTTTTTTTTTTTTTTTTACTTCCAGGCTTCACTCTGTAGTGAGTTGAGGGCCCCTGTAATGATCTGGGTGTCCCAAATACCACCATACTAACTGCTCTTGTTCTCTGAGGAAAGGTTTTTCAGATATCTTTAGAGAATAAGCATCTGTTTTCTTTTTGGCCTGAGGAGAAAGAGAAATGCCTGGTGGGTGAAGAGGTGGGCAATGAGCATTGGGGGTAGGGAGGCAACTCTTCCGTACACAGGTTGTTATTAACTTGTCCCCATTTTCTGCCCACTTCTCAGTGTCTTCTTTCACCCTACGCTCCTTCTCTCAGGCTGAAACTGCTAGGGTCCCAGTGGGTAACCTGGGTTCCTTTTTTCATTCAGGAAACACCCGGGGCTGAAGCTACACCTACTTCAGTGCACCATTCAGTGCTTTTCCATGCTCTTTCTGACTTCTGGATACTTACTGAAACCTCTTATACTCCTATAGCCTTTCTCCAGTTATCTTCATTGTTGTGTGATCACAAGGTTTTTATTCCTTTGCAGACTTTCACTGGGACCTAAGTGGGGGGAAAAAGAGATAAACCAATGGGCTCAGTACACATCTTAAAAGAGAGGTCAGGGGGAATAGTCACCCATTCTCACTTTATTCATTAAACGACACCAAGTGAGGAAAAAACAGTTGCCTCTAAAGAACAGTAATAATAGTATGAAGCCACAGTTCCTAACGGAGCCCAGATATTTCTTCCATGGAGAAGGAGCATAGTGCCATGATGAAAAGGATAGACTCTCCCTAGATTCCAAGCCCAGCCCTGAGACTTACAAGTCATGTGATCTTGGGTAATTTTCACATTGACTCTGTCCTTCCGTTTCCACATGTGGAAAGAGGCATGACAACAACTGCATATTAAAGCTCATTGGCTTCAGGTGAAGTTTATTAGTTCATCCATGTAAAGCACTTGAAACAACAAGCTTAGCTGTCCTAATTACTATTATCGTCCCAATGTCAGGACAAGGAGGCAGGGAAGTAGAGCCACTGCAGCAGTATCACATCCTTCTATGATAGTACAGTCAGCCTGCTGTAAATCAACTTTTAGGCATCACTAGTTAGGTCACAAATTTTCTAGCTTTTCTTGCCTTGGATTCCTGATGGAAGTCATGGCGCAGACACTCATTCAAAAACTATCAATGGGGGCGCCTGGGTGGCTCAGTTGGTTAAGCGACTGCCTTCGGCTCAGGTCATGATCCCAGAGACCCGGGATCGAGTCCCACTTCAGGCTCCCTGCTCGACGGGAAGCCTGCTTCTCCCTTTCTCACCCCCCCTGCTTGTGTTCCCTCTCTTGCTGTGTTTCTCGCTGTCAAATAAATAAATAAAATCTTTAAAAAAATAAAAATAAAAGGTATCAATGACCACTATAAACATGACCACTATAGACATGGACTATTACCTTTGCAGCAACTCCTTGAATTAAGGGAGAGAAAAAGAGTAAGGGGTTACGAGGCCAACAGTAGTGTGGCTGTATAGGAGAGGGAATGAGCAAATATTATAGGAGGCTTTTTTGAAAGCTCAGGTGAAGTTGTTTGAAGGAAAGGGATGGTTTCCATTTTTATGATGGAAGGGCTAGAAGTGGGTGTGACAATGATACCATGTACTCAGGTTTGTGTTACCATGAGAACTTCTACTGAGCACACCTGGAAAATTGAAATAAATACCCAAAGAAACCATATAACAATGCATGGTTTGCCATGAATTTTGGCTTAAATTTCCAGCCCCAAGTCCTCTCCGAAATACCATTCCTCAATTTCAAACAATAGTAAAAATGAAACAAAATAAAACTACCTTACCCACTATGAGTGGCAATTCAATGTGCTTTATTCTACTTGATTGCCACAACTTTCTGAAGTAGATAATAATTCTCTTTTAATAGTTGAGCAAACAGAAGAGCAAACTCAGGCTCAGAGAAGATAAGTAGCCCATGACTGATAAGTAGAAACACCCATTTACAAGCCCAGCTATATTATCATTGCTTTTTTAAATTATATTATTATGTAGCTGTAACACCCCCCCTTTTTTGCATTATACATATTGCCTTCCACTACTCACCTTTGAAATAAAAATTACTAATTCCCAGTTTTATACCTAATCTAACCCCTCAATCATTCACTATATTTAGAATTCTGTATTACTTTTTCTAAGTCTTTTCTCCCGTTTCTTCCTCCTAGCTCATGTTCTTAACCAATGTGATTTCTCCTTGCCAGTGCACTTCCCCTTGAGTCTCCCTGTCCTTCTGTCCTCTGAGGGCTCCTTATCTGGCTTCTTTCTGCCCAGCTTTCACCTGGGTCCTCCCCTTTGCCTCATTCTGCAGCCTCCAGAGAGGCCCACATTTCACCTCCTCCTCTCAGCCTCAACACTAGTTGCAGTTCAGCATTTTTGCTTCCCACCAACATTTTCTGTTGCTATGGAAACCAAGAGGCAGTTCTGGAAGGAGGGGGAGTCTTGGAGCGCAGTCACTGCTGGCCTTGGTGTAGGCGGGAGATGGTAGGCAGCTGGGGTAGGGGGAGGAGAAGAGGAGAGCCTAGAGAACTCAGGATCTGAACCCAACCAGTTCCTGATGGAGAAAGGAACTTCTCCACTCCCTCGATAAGATAAAGAGAAGGCAGGGGGAGAGCAGCCCAGCGCTGGGGTAGGCTTAGCAGCTGCATCTTTCGGATGGTTGAACAGAAGGAGGCTGAGTGGGTGGCCCCCCGTGGTGACAGAGCCTGGTTCCCAGGCTTCTTGTAATCTGTCCTTAATTTGCCACTGAGGAAGTTAACTTTATGTAGGTAGCTAAGAAAAAGGCAGGCCCAGGGGAGCCATCATCACAGAAAATAAATATGCTCCCATTATAAATGAAGTAACAGGATAATGTACGGTCTCAGAAGATGATGAGACAGGGAGAAGTGGCCTGTATCTAATGAAAAGTTTAAGGTAAAAATTAGGAGAAAGAGTTTTACAGAAATGGTTGTTCTGCAAAAACAACTGAGACAAAGTAGAGAGCATTTTCACTGGCACATAATTTAGTCCATGGCTTGAAGAAGTGTATTATTTTAGTTTGGCAAAAGCCCTGGGACTCTCAGACTTTGTCATATAATTTGAAGACTAGGATTCCAGTATGTACTGTGCAATCAGTTTTGTGCCAAAGGGGAGAAATGACTGAGAACTGGATTCAAAAAAGTCAATAATGTGGACCTGGAAATGAATTTACCTGAATAAGCATTAAGTTAGTTAAGAAAGCAAAACTAAAGGGATTTATGAAATCCCATATAACATTATCACTCATTCCTGAAACCAACAAGTGTTTTTTTTGGGGGGAGGGGTATTGTGTGTCGGGGACCATACTACACCCTGGAGATTGGAAGAGCAGGTGGAGAAGCAGGAGGGAACATAAAAAATAGATGAATGAGTAACGGCCACTGGTTTTTCTGGAGCTCCTGGATGAGTGGAAGAGACAGACTCATCATAAACAAAATCTTACAATGCAGTATAGCTAGTTTTCCATACAGATGCCTTCCAAATGCTGTGGAGACTCATGAAGGTCTTGCATACCCCTGACTGGGGAAGGAGGGAAGATTTCACAGAAGTGGGTCTCTGAACCAGTCGTTAATGGATGAGTTGAAGGGATCAGCTGGCCAAAAAACCCACAAAGAATTTCTGGGCAGAGGAAAGAGCATGTACCAAGGGCCATGATGATATGACTGTGCAGAGCATGTTGAGAAATATAAGGATGTTGCTGGAGGCTCAGTGTGTGTGTGTGTGTGTGTGTGTGTGTGTGTGTGTGTGTGTGTGTGTGTGATTAAAGAGGCAGGAACTGAAGCTAGAGAGATAAATTAGGACTAGATCACCAGTGCCTCCAATGCCATCTAATGGGGTTTATTCCTAATTATGTAAAAAATATTAGGAGTATCACAGTATCCTGATAAAATTTGTGTGCTAATACTCTGTGTCCTGATAAGATTTTTGTGCTAATATACTTTGAGTGGCAATATCAAAGATGGATGGAGAGAAAAGAAGGACTTGAAGCCACGGAACTCTTAGGAGATGTGAAAAGTCACTGCCTATAGTGATGGACAGAAGGAGACAGATCAGATTCAGGGATATTGCAGCAGAAGAATGGATGGTAAAATTTGACTTTGGGAGGGAGAGAGCAGAATCAAGGATGACTGAGGCTTATAAGTATAAATTCAGCCTCAGCAAGTAAAATTCCTTTTACAAAAATATATTTGCCACCACTTAATCTGTGTTCACATCCTATTTCTTCAAGAGCTGTGGAGGAAAAAAAGTCAATTAAATTCTACTCTACCAGCTTCCCTAGCACATGGTTCCTAAATATAAGATTTATCTTTTGTGTTTCACAAAGCAAAATCACATGCTAAGACACAAAAGTAGAACAAATGGCTGCAGGTTATTTTTAAAGTTTATGAGCAAGTGGCAACCATCAGCCTACCTCAATGTACCATTTAAACTCATGATACTAGGGACGCCTGGGTGGCTCAGTTGGTTAAGCGACTGCCTTTGGCTCAGGTCATGATCCTGGAGACCCAGGATGGAGTCCCACATCGGGCTCCCGGCTCGGTGGGAAGCCTGCTTCTCCCTCTCTCACTCCCCCTGCTTGTGTTCCCTCTCTGGCTGTGTTTCTCTCTGTCAAATAAATAAAATCTTTAAAAAAAAAAAAACTCATGATACTGTGGCAAACGGCAGAGGTCATACAGTAACATGGTTAAAACTACACAATGGATTGACAAAATTGATATAACTGGCCAGAAGATTTCTTTAAAGGGATCATCATGTTTCACTAAAATTAATCATGACTAATACCCCAAATTAGACACTAGGTATTACTTGTGATTTACTCAAATAACAACACAGGAATAAATCTTGGATGAGCAGTCATCCTGTTCGTGTACACCTAGAGTTTAAAGTTTTTGCATTTTTCATTTTTGATGCAGTCATCATGTCAAATCCAAATGCTACACCAACATCTTTTGAAATGCTGAGATGAATGATGACAGATAATCATAAGTGGGATGATCAACATCATTGGAAGGCTTTTTTCCCTACCTAATCAGACAGCATTACCTTGTTTATTTCATATGCAAGTTAGGCAGATGCACTTAAACCAGTTTTAAACCAGTTTTGAGTCTCAGATTTTGAGACTGACAGCAAGGTAGAGAGTTGAGGAGAGAGAACTACCTTCCTGGTTGTCTGCTCCCCATTTCAGTTCTAAATTTGCACATACCTCCTCCTCACAACAGGTGGAATCACCACCTCTCCATCTGAATACCAAACTTTGCCCCTCCACCCACTCTGAAGTTCAAGCCATACCTAAAGCTGCAGATAACTAAACTCTAACCCACTTTACATGACTGCACATCAAACAGTTCTTGCTGCTATGCTAGCCCTGTTGCAGGACCCCTGCTCTCATCAGTGCAGCAGCCTGTCTCCTTTGTCTCATTCCTGGGCCTCGGTCTTAGGCTCCCTCTTTGAGTCTTGCTCTACCTTTCATGTCACACAACCCATTTCTTCTTATCAAAGGTTTTAACCAATGGTTTGCTTTGAGCTAAGTGACTGAGACCCTGCCACCCATTGACAGACTTATGCCCTTATGCCTGGAACTAGGAGTGTTGCCTGATACAGAAACCCCTATGCCACCGGGGAGGGAATACCACCCACGAGCATGTACTCGAGTGCTTCTTTATCTTGGGCTGCCAGTTGGAACTATCTGCCTGAACTCTGTTCAGCTACTGGTGTACTCCACTTGGGCACCATGCTCTGTCCTCAGCCGGGAGCTCCTGCAGCTTCAGTTACAACCGAATCAGTTCCCTGGCCCTTGTTCCGTCCCAGGAGGATGAAGGCTACCTTTCCTGGTCCTGACACAGTCCCACCGGCCCCATCCTGCTGCAGTACCAGATCATGCCCAGAAGAATCCTGGCCTAGGGCATTCTGCGCTTCATCTTCCCAGCTCCCAGCCCGAGAGTGGCTCTATTCTCTGGACATTCCATCTTTTGGCTTTGTTAGTCACCTCCAACTCCATTTCTCCAGATTGATACTACACAATGCCACTTCTCCTAGGCCTCATAACTTTTCTTGTTTTCTTGGATCTTGCATCTGTTCTCTCACTCCCTTCTACTGCAAACAGTGGCAGGATTGGATTACTTCCACCCAACAGACTGGAAAATTTCTCATAATGCCAGACCACACGCTGACACTGAGTGGCTGAGAATCAGGTCAGAAAATCAAGTGTTGAAGATTCATTTCAACCAATTTAAGAGGAATGTACAGATGAACAGGCCAGTTCCTGTTTATTGACTGGAATCTCAGGAACCATTCAAACAGGTTCAGATAAGCTGTCAGTGAGGCTAAGGGCTTCACCACAATTCTAAGCATGTATAGCAGCATTTTACTAGGAAATAATGAGCTCTTAGATAAAGGCTTCCTTCCCTATTGCCTGGTTGTCTGAATCAGAATTTTAGACAACCTCATTCATGGTCGGTGTCCTAATTTCATCAACCATGTGGTTGAGACAGGACACTAATGATGCTGTCTCTTCATATGGCAAGCTATAATACTATTTATAGAATGTTGGTATTTGAACAAGGTTTTTTTCAGAATCCATTACAGTATGCAGCTACTGTGGTTTTTAACTAATTTGCATCATGAGGCAAGAAAATATTACGCACATTTTGTCATTGAAGAAATAGATTCAGAGAACTTAAATGACTTGCCCAAGATCATTCAACCAATTTGTGGGGTTCCTTTGTGGTGTTAATTTTTAGTTTTTAATGTATGTTTCCAACAGAGCTTCTTTCTATAATATATTTTATAAGGGTCTTTTCAAATAAATTGTGTTCATCCTTATCTCAGCAAAAGATTTAATTTCATAAAAGGAAGTATAATCTGTGGAGAGAAATAGTAGACGTGGTCAAAAAAGAAAGCCTTCTCCACCATCTGCTGAGAGAAGTATGGCATAGACTACAACATCCTAGAAGGCATGCTGACATGTAAGGGACGCCAGGTCTTCAAAATCCCTGAAGAGAATGTAAGGCCGGCTAAGTATTTCCAAGTCTACATGGCCCGTTATGCAGCCAGGTTTATTGATGGGGCATTGCCAATGAATTCCATTCAGAGGCAAATGATTCCTTATTGGAAGCAACCCTTTCAGAGTGCTGTTGTGTTTAAAGGGAACACCACACTTTTGTAAGTCTTCACTGGATAAAGCATCATGTAACCTTTACTTTTCTGATTTTGGGGATTTTCCCGCTAGAAACTCAGTTAACTGTTTTCTTTTTTGCAAATGCTGATAAATGATGAGAATCTGTTTGGATCATTGTTCTCATCCCAGAATCAGGAAGTATCAGCATTATTGCTGTCAAATTAAAAAAAAAAAAGCAAGTGAGGTGAGTGAGAGAAGTACTTGAGAATAGGATGGTGCTAAATAATGGACTAAGATGTCATTTTGCCATTGCCATCTCTGTGATCATATCCAGTGCAGGCCCTCTCCTATGTGAACGTTTCTCCCATCATATTCAGCATACCAATCTCAACATGATATTTTACAGGCAAGTTCAGTCTGCGGAGGTGGGAGTTTGCCTGTGGGCTTGCTGAGGTGCCTTGGAGGACTGATACCTTTCAGCAGAAAGTTGCAATTCCACTTCTCAAGAAAAAACCTCCTCTTATAGCACATGTCAAGTATATGGATTCTATGCTATAATCATCTCCCAAGGTTAGGGTTTTTTTTTTTTTTTAAGATTACATTTATTTATTCAACAGAGAAAGACACAGCAATAGAGGGAACACAAACAGGGGGAACCGGAGAGGGAGAAACAAGCTTCCTGCAGAGCAGGGAGCCCCCATGCAGGGCTCCATACCAAGCCCCTGGGATTATAACCAAAGCCCAAGACAGACATTTAACAACTGAGCCACCAAGGCACCCCAGGATTTTGTTTGTTTTTTTTTAATTCAGTTTTCTTTATGACTCAAGCCTTAACTGAATGTTTATTTTTCCCCAAAATGTTTATTGGACCTACTAATATACCTACAATGTCATCATCCACTTATCCTATTTACATTTTGTTTAGACCAAAATGGGCTAGTCTCTTAGAAGGGAATTTGAAAATAATATATAATAATCCCCTTATAAATTTCCTTATACCTAAGGAAACCAAGGCATAGAGTGTGATTTTCCAAAACTCACACAACTACTCCAAACTCTTATTGGAAATAGAAGGGTATAAATAAAATTAAAAATAAATGCAAAACTGTGATAGAAGAGCCCAGAAAACCTGAAACATTGTTCAGTATTCTTTCCTCTTCCCCTGCCCTGCGCTTCTCCATGAGCTCTTGGGGGCATGGCAAGATGCAAGGATGTAAGCAAAGTTGTTAGACAGATTGTGACCTATCTTTCCAGTGCATCAGTTTTGCTAAGTGATTCAATGCAGGGTAAGCAAGGTGGGAGAAGGAGTGGAATCTATTATTTTTGTATAAAGGAAAATGAATATTTTATCGAGTTGAATATAAAATTTATTTAACTGTTAAAATTAAAATGCCACACTTTAAAGAAATTTCATGTGTGTAGGTTATACCCTCAGACATGCCCTTTCCTCATCTGCCATCGAGGAGGGCTCATTCTCATCCCTCTGGCAGTGGGAGCACCGGAGTAGGAAAATTTGAAAGCACTTTGTGGTACAATGAAGCTTACCCCTCAGCAGAATTAACCTGAAAATAGGTGCCTGGGTCATCCACACTTTCTTCTCCCAAAATTCCAAGACTACTCACAATATTTTCATAGAGCTGATATAAAGTCTGGGGCCACCCTGAACCACAATCCGATGTTCCAATTAACTTTCACTGAATTTCTCAAGCTAGTCTATAAAAAATAAAGACATCAGTTTAGGAGATTTTGTGTGTTTGTCTTTTATGTGGTGTCAAAAAGTATTCTAGAGTTTGTCCTGTCTTCTAGTTTTCTTATACTTGTGATATTATATAGAGAACAGGTCTACTTTTTTTTCTTTTTATAGACTGAAATATCTGGTTCCTTTTAAAGCTTTTTGAAGTACCAGGTAGACATCAAATTTCTTTTTAAAGAAAAGATCCCAGATTTCTTCCTCTCATCCATTACATGCTACCTTTTAATAATTTGTTTCCCAGCAGCCCCACTTCCAGGATCCTGAATATGAGAAACCTGACGGTAACCTTGATTCCCTTTTGTTCACCTTACTCCAGATCAGTCAGTTACCAAATGCTTGATTTTACCTCAACACTTCTCAAATCTGTGACCATTAACTTTATCTGTGCAGCCACAGCACCAAATTATGCTCCGAACTCTTGCCTGGGTCCAATCAGTAGTTCAATCCAGGACATGTCATTGTGTTAGAGGAATGAAGGTCTTGAATTAGCCTATAGTTACATAGTAGGCCAAACATCAGCATGCCATGATGAAGAGGGCCCAGAGTAGAGCCCCAGGTGCCTTTCTCAGACATTACCATTGCTACACTAAGTGTGAATGCTTGGGTTATAAAAATACTTCTTCCCTTTCTCAAGAAAATGACCTCCTCAATAACAGAAACCACATTTTATTCCTTTCCGGGTCCCCAGTGCTTAACTGTATATCTAATACATGATAGATGCTTATTTGATTTTTTTGAATGGATGAATGAAATCTATCACATTCAAGTGGCCCTTCTTGTCTACTCAAAGGTTTTACTGTTCCCCCTGTCCTACATCATCATATTTTCCTTCTCTGTTGATTATCCCCATGAGCAGGCAAGCATGTCTTACTTAGTAGGTCCTGACTTGAATTTTAAAACTTTCTTTACCTTACATTGCCTCAGATACTGCCCCATTTTTTAGCTCCCTTTATAGCAAAAATCCCTCAAAAGATCTGTCAGTGGTCACTACCTCCCCTTCTGTTCTCTCTTGCATAAGAGATGTTTCTCCTTTCCGCACTACCAAACCTGCTCTAAAAACAGTTTCTAATGACTTCTTTCATTGCCGATTCTAGGTCCTCATTTGATACGGCTTATCAGTAGTATTGCCTCAGCTGATATGTTCTTCCATTTTGAAATAATTTTCTTCCAATATCTAGTTATCTCTTGCTTCTTCTACTTTGCTAGCCTTTTCTCCTCATTCTTTCTTGTTGGACATTCCGCATGTTTCCCGTCTCTAACATTGGAGTGATCTAAGGCTCAGTCCTTCATCTTCTTTTCTCTATCCATCTTCACTCCATAGGTGATTTCATTCAGTGCCATGGCCCTATATTCCATCTGGACTCTGATGACTCTCAAAATTAGATAGACTCTCAAAATATTACCCTTAATTCACCTCAAACTCTGAAATCTCTGAAGAAAATATTTATATATCCAATTGCCTGCTTGACATATTTACTTAGATGTCTCACACACACACACACAAAAAAAACTTGGCGGCACCTGGGTGGCTCAGTTGGTTGAGCGACTGCCTTCAGCTCAGGTCATGATCCCGGAGATCCGGGATCGAGCCCCACATCGGGCTCCCTGCTCGGCGGGAAGCCTGCTTCTCCCTCTCTCACTCCCCCTGCTTGTGTTCCCTCTCTCACTGTGTTTCTCACTGTCAAATAAATAAAATCTTTAAAAAAAAAAAAAAAACTCAAAATTAACATGCCCAGAAGTCCATTCTAGGTTCAACTTTACACACACACACACACACACACACACACACACACACACACTCACACATAGATGTTTGTGCTTGCTTTTACTTTCAGTCTTTCCTGAAAAAAAAAATTATCTTTACTTTTCTATGCTCAAGATAAAAGCTTTGGAGTCATCTTTTAATTCATCTTTTTTCTTCTACCTCACGTATATTCCATCAGCAATTCCCACTGGCTTTACCTCCAAAATATATCTAGAGTCTGCTCACTTCTCACCATTTGCCCCCTGCTCTAAGCCATCATCACCTCCCCTTTGTATATTGCAATAGCTGCCTTGCAGGTCTCTCTCCCATGTTGATTTCCTGCAGTCTCTTTTCCAAAGTGTTCTTTCTTAAAACAGAGATCAGATCTTGTTCTCCTCTGCACATGATCCTGCATGGGTTTCCCATCTCAGAATACAAACTAAAATCCTTGGAATGGCCTCAAGACCTTGTGTGAGTAGGTTCTCTCTTCATTTTCTGATTTCATTACCTAACATTCTTTCCCTGAGCACTCCACTCCAGCAACCCAGCTCTCTTTGCTGATCCAAACCCTGCCAAGAACAGTCCCACTCAGGGCCTGTGCAGTTGCTATCCTTCTTACTGAAATGGTCTTCCACGTGTTATCACAGCCTTAACTCAATTTGTCCAAATCTTTGCTCAAATATCACCACATCAAGAGACCTAATGTAGGACTTCTCCCTCATCCTGCTTTCTTTGTCTTCATGGTCCATAGCACCCTACCTATATCCCCACACGTATATTTATTTTTGCTTATTGAGTGTATGTCGCCTCCCTACCTCTCACACCTGACTGTAATCACTTTTCATTATTTTTATTTGTTTCATTGTTCTTGTTTTACTGCTTGATTTTATCCCTTATACCTAGGGCAGTCTGGCATATGACAGTCATTCAATAAATATTTTTGAATGAATAAGCAAGTTGCCTTGGAAGAGGGCCCATGGGTGGAATTTTGTTGCTAATGTAAACTTTTAAATTCCCTACCTTGGCTCTATTAGTACCATCCTTTAAACAACTGAGCTAATAGGCCCAGACAAGGTGATAATATTTCTCAGAAAAAAAAAGAAAAAAAATATCTCAGAATGCAGAGTGCCAAGGCTGCTCAGAGGACTCCTGGTTGTTATAGCAACTCTTAAAATCAGGCAAGTTGGCAGGCAGCATGCATTTACAAAAACATATTTACAGAGCCTCCTAAACATTTTTCTAAATTGATTAGACATGCATTTTGTTTGTTGTATCATATTAGGAGTTATTCATGTTGCATACACAGTAAGTTAGCATACCCTGCAATATACCCTAGAAAGAGATTTTATTAGTTATCCTGAGTACTCACATCTCTGCGTCATCTAACCAAAAACTGAATGGAAGATAGGAGAAAGTCTACTCTTTAAAAATCCTTGAAGATGCATGTAAAAACAACAAAACATCTCAGAGTTGTCACAAACTAAGCAAACAAATAACCCCAACAAAATTTTGTGTTTTTTCTCTTAAGGTATTTCCTCCCATTTCCTCTGGATTGATTTTCCTTTTCCAAATCCTCTATTCAACATATTCTTGGTGAATATTTTGATGTAATCTCAAATATGGAAGGAAACTTGTATTTATCGTATAACTCTTAAGTCTCAAGCATTGAGTGTTCCATATATTATTTTGTGAAATTTTCACAATGTTATCCCCATTTTGCCTAAGGCCTAATTAAAGAGACTGAATAATTTTCTCAGGGTCACAGAATTGTATTAGTGGCCCTCAAACTCTGGCCTGTCTGACTCTAAATAGTATTTTTCCACTGTTTCACACTGCCTCACAAGTTTTAAAATATTCCAGAAATCATCTCAGTTACCTAGAGAACCTAGGGTGCCTTTGCTAAGATAGTCCTAAGACCTCACCAACTTTTGGTCAAGTCTGAAAATGATATTAAGAACTCCAGGATCAAAGATACAGTGCCCACCACCCATATCAGCTCAGCGGTGACCTCAGGAAGCAAATCACCAAGTAAAACCATTAGTTATCCTTACACTTGATGGTCTTGAGTTAAACACGCTTCATTTGTCAGCATCTCCATAAAGGGAATGAGGGATAATTCTTTTCATTCACTTCTTGCCTCCCCTTAGCAACACGCTCAGTGAGTGGCGCCATCCATCCTGTGGAGATAGTTATTATTAACTTTCCTCTCAACTGCCAGGGCATGGCACTGCACGTCCCATTGATCCTGCTTCCACAAAGTTCTCAGTAAATAAAATGGGTCATGCATACACTGAATTTTTCCTCATGACCTGTCACTTTTCTCTCTTTCCACATTATACAAAATGCAAGACCTTAAATGCAGAAATAAACATTCAAAGCTGTGCCTTTGGTGCCAAGTTTATTTAGTACATTTGGAACTTATACCAGGACCTCAATACCTCTTATCCTAGATCATCACATTAACCTTCCAACTAAACTCCTCACCTTCAGCCTTTTCTTTCCAGCATCCACTCTCACACCACCCTGGGTTCACCCTATAAAGCATAGCTATGATATCATCAGTCCCCTAATCAAAATACCTATTTCTCATTACTTATGAAAAGAAAAAAAAATCTATAGTTTGAGTCTGGCATTTAAAGCCATCTTCATTGGACAGACTTTCAGTTGATATACCAGATCCCTTTATCTCAAGTTGGTTTAGTCATCCTTCCCTTGATAAGCCTGTACATGCTTTATGAGCCTGTGCATTGCACATAATGTCCAGGGACAAACAGTTGCATTCTTAAGACTTTAATGACCACTACTGTCCAGATAGTTCCCAAATCTATAACTTCATACTAGATCTGCTTTCTTCACACTAAATCTGTTTTTCCCCATGGATATTCACACAGGTCCCTCAAACCCATCTCTCCTCCCAAATGTGTTGCTTTTCCTGTGGTTTCCATGTCAGTGAATGGCACCACTGTTTTTTTTTTTTTTTTCAGTCATCCAAGCTAGAAACCTGAACGTCAATCTTGTCTCTTTCTCTCCTCATGGCATTTTCACACTCTGCTTTTTACTGTGAATCTATATCATTTCTTTTTATCTCAACAAGAATGTTAAGTGAGGCCAGAAACATGTCTTATTTACCATTAAACCTCTAGGACCTAAATCAAGTCTTACACATGCAGGTTCTTAAAATTTTGCTGGTAAAAAGAAACAGTAAACCCATAAATCCATTTATTATGTATTTATTCTATTCACTGATATTGCTACTTTTTAATTATTAGTGAATTAAGAATGTATGAGTGAATGAAATTAAACAAGAAACATTAAAATAACAGCATTTGTATTGCTACATTTAAGAAAATGTACTTAGGGAAAAACAAGGCATTTACGTCAGACTTTGACTCACTGTACCTATGTGTCAATTCCAATTTATAAGTAGGTAGCGCTGACAATGGAAGAGATTTTACAAAACTGTCAGCAAGTGATGCTTAACATTGGAAGGATGCTTTAATAGCTCTATTCTCACTTGCAGCAGCCCCCACAGAACCAAAAAAATAAAAAATAAATCAAGAGTTTGGAAATCTGGTGGAGGAGTATCAGCCGTATTCTGGTTTTAACTCTATGGTTATATCCTTAAAACTTGTTAGTTTTTTACGGCTGCTGTAACCAATTACCACAAAGTGGGGAACTTGGAAACAATATATTCACTTAAAGTACTGGAAGTCAAGAGTCTGAAATCAGAATCACTCAGCCAAAATCAAGTTGTGGACAGGGCTTCTCTCCCCTTGGAGGTTCTAGAGGAGAATCTGTCCTTATCTCTTCTAGCTTCTGGTTCCTGTTGGCATTCCTTGACTTGTGGCTGCATCACTCAAATTTCTGCCTCCATGGCCACATTGTCTCCCACTCTTCTGTCTGTCAGATAGCCTTCAGCCTCTACAAGGATACATGTGATTGTATGTACAGCCTAACCGGATAATCCAGGATAATCCCCTCATCCCAAAATCCTTAATTTAATTACATCTACAACATCCTTTTTCCAAATAAGGTAGTGTTCACAGGTTCCAGGGATTAGGACCTGATACCATTGAGGGTCCTTGTTCAGCCTACTGCAGCAGCTGAAGTTTTATGTAAGTGCTGGCTTAAAGTAACTGCCCAGTGAATGAATGGTGAATTGCTATTATTCAATGGCGAATGAATGAATGCTATTATTTTTTGTTATTGCTGCTACGGTTGTTATCTTGAGACCAAAACTTTGGATCCAGAGCTTCTGGACAAACCATGAGAATCCCAGAAAATTCTTCAGTCCTACCAGCCCCTGACCCCTAATAGTAAAAGATTAGTGAATTCCAAATTGAATATTTGTCCAAAATGTCTGATTTTGTATTGTTAAAGTTGCCTGTAATCATTTCTAGCTGCTCATTCATTTTCTTCTATCCTTTCTTTGTGTGTATGTGCAGTTACTTTAGATAGTGAACTAGAAATATGCATAGTACTTCATTTGAGTATATGAATAGCAGTTCATCAGCAGTCTGATGGGTGGGTGGGCACACAACATTGAAACACATAATATTATATTTTAATTTGCTAAGTAGAATATTAACTTCATTTCTGAAACCTCTTTATGAAACTGAAAAGACTTGAGTTAGCTACTGAATTTAGCACTAGGTGCTGTAGAGTCACTCAGGGAAGGGTGCTATATAAAGCTGCATAATAAAAAAAATTTACTGCATTAAGATGTTCCCATATGCAGTATAACCAACTTCATTCTTTACTAAGATATGCCAACTTACAGAAGAAAATTCTCAAACTTCTTAATGTTATAAAGTCATCTAAATACTTTTGCTTCATTTTTGGACAAGGTAACAGAAATTTTATAATCTAAACCTGATCTAGTGTAACATATGCATATTATATGCAGTCATGTTTTCCAGACAACCACTAGATCTATAATGTATAAAAATTAAAATAGACATTTTAAAAGATAGCCTTTCCTAGAATTTAATGTTTTTTGTATTTGAATCCTAATACCTATCAACTTAGAATCTGTGGTTTTCTCTACAAAGATTAAGTTACATTTTTCTACCTAAATCATGTTTATTTAAAAATTCCTGTATTTCTGAATTCTTCTTTTTAAAACTCCTCTATGTAGAGAAAATAAAGATAGGAGTAAAGATAACAAAAAAAGACAGATTCTAACCAGAAGAAATTCAAAATATCATGGGTGGAATATTCATATGAGTAATAGCAATAGTGGCTAAATTTTAGTGAGCTCTTGCTCTGTTCCATGTGCTAAGGGCCTTATTGCACTAACAATATAATTACCACAACCGTACATAAATACTATTACCTTAGAAAAATTGACTTAGGGGGGGCCTGGGTGGCTCAGTTGGTTAAGCAACTGCTTTCGGCTCAGGTCATGATCCTGGAGACCGAGGATCAAGTCCCACATCGGAGCGGGAAGCCTGCTTCTCCCTCTTTCAGTCCCTCTGCTTGTGTTCCCTCTCTAGCTGTGTTCCTCTCTGTCAAATAAATAAATAAAATCTTTAAAAAAAAGAAAGAAGAAGAAAAAGAAAAACTGACTTAGAAAAATTGAGCAGCTGGTTCTAAAAAGGAGTAGATGTAAACTTTCAGAGTCCATCCCAAGCCAATACTTTGGAAGCGCTATAGAGTCCATGACATAGAAGACACAAACAAGGGGCAACTGGAACACCAATGAGGAAAAAATTATTTGCTCTTTGAAACCAAGGAATACTCTAAAAAGGTAGTTATTATGATTTACCTTTGAGGCTACCAACAGCAAAAACATTTATGAATATTTATTATCTGTGAAATATTATTCTAAGACTTCACACTTATTTAACTCACTCAACCTTAGGGCAGTTCTGTGAAATACAGACTATGGGTATCCCTTTACAATAATGAGCAAATGGAAGGACAAAAGATCAAGTAACTTATCCAAAACCACAGAGCTAGGAAATAGTAGAGCCAGGATTCCCACCAAGGCAGTTTGGCTTCAGAGCTGCTGTTACTAGCCTCCGTGCTAAAAAGCTGAACAATTGTTGAACATGAAGTCACAGTTGTTACTTTAAGTATTTTGATTTAATTATTCTATTGTTCAGCCATTATTACAGACAAAAATATTTTCCAACATAATTCTTATAAAGGTTATGATGAATCATTTAACCACTCTGATTTTTAATTTCTTAATCAGTAAAGTGAAGTGATATCTACCTACTATAGGGTTATTATGAAGTTACAATATATACATAAGTGAAATCTTTGCAAATTGCAAAGCATGTGCAAATTATTATAGAACAGATATCATTTCACTAACTAGGTGTGAAGGCAAAAAGCTAAGAAATCCAAAGGCATGTTTAGAGAATTGGAAAGCTTAAAACTCAAGAGTCTATGAAGGGGGATGATTATAAATGGAACTGAAGGCCTCCTCTTGAAGGATATCAACTGCCATGCTAAAAAGTTTCTTAATTAGAGTATGAGAATAAATCCAAAATTTCAGACCAGAAGAGTAATGCATTCTTACTTACGCTTAAAAAATAATAATTTGGGGAATAATTTGGAATCAAAGAGCATGGAAAGAGAGAAGTTCAATCAAGAACCTCCTACAAAAGTCTAGTTGGGGGACACCTGGGTGGCTCAGTCATTGGGCGTCTGCCTTCAGCTCAGGTCATGATCCAGGAATCCCGGGATCGAGTCCCGCATCGGGCTCCCTGCTCGGCAGGAAGCCTGCTTCTCCCTCTTTCACTCCCCTGCTTGTGTTCCCTCTCTAGCTGTGTTTCTCTCTGTCAAATAAATAAATAAAATCTTTTTTAAAAAGTCTAGTTGAGAAAGGGTGCAGCTGGAACAAGGCATGGTATTGGATGGAAAGAAAGGAACATGTCAAGATATTACAGATGTAAGATATACTTGACCCCATGGTGTGGAGATTGAGGAAAGAGAAGTAAAGCTGTTCAGAAGTTTTGTCTTGGCAATTGAATGCCTTGACAATTGAGTGTTTCTGGAAAAGAATCTAATCATATTTATTTAGCCCATTCATTCATTTCACGAATACTTACCAAGGACCTCTTAATGCTAATACTGTTCCAGGTATCAATATTACATTATCCTTTTTCATCCTCACTGACAACTTTTTTCCTAATACATTCAGTTAGGAAGTATTTTGAGCACTGTTTTTTGTGCCAGGTACAAATGAAAACATTCTTAGAGAGTGTAAGTAACTAATATATGTTGACATATGACATAGAGTCAGGAGAGTCAGAAGTCTAAGTTATTCATCTGCCTCTTTCTATTACACCCCAGTTGTGTAGGGCAGATACTAGGTTTCATTTCAGATATGTTAAGTTTGGGGATTTTGTGGGAAGTTGGAAATGGTGATTTCACACTTAAGGGAAGAAAATCAAGACACAGAATTAGAACTTCCTATATTCATGATGTCTTAAGGCTTGTCTGGTTCTAAAACCTTGCATTAAAGGGGGGAATTGAAATATATTCCAAAGATAGATTTTTAAGGGGTCAACTAAATTGAGAAACAATCTAATGCAGACTCAGGGTTTCATAGAAGGTTTTATTTTACCTACTTACCCAGGCAGAAAATTACCTGTGATATCTGCGAGTCCTGTGATGGTGAGAACTATGTCTTACTTGTTGTATCCCAGCATCTGTAACAGTGCTTGGTATATAAGGTGCCACCAAAAATGTTAGGTGAATGAATGAAAGACGAAGCAAAGAAATAAATGAAGGAATAAAGAAAACAGGGTAGTGTGTAAAGAGCACATGGTTGGGGTGGAACAATCTAATTTCCTGTGATTATGTATGTGTCCCCTGTTTACTCATTCTTGAAAGGGTTGATCATAATACCTGCTGTACCTACCTCCCAGAGCTGTGTGAGAGTCAGATGAGTTAACTTTTACAAGTAACAAGAATTTATGGTGCATCATTTATGCCAGGAATGGGCACTTTCCAAGAGGGAATAATATGAATCCTTCCTTCAAGGAACTCAGAATGGGAAAATAAATGCAACCAATAATATTTTTTTTAAAAAAGCAAGGCTATATGGTCAGTGGGCAAAGGGAAGGAGAAACACCTATTTATGTATATAGTATCAGGGAAGACTTAAAAGAGAAGGTTGCCATGGGAGATGCAAAAAGTATGAAGCATCACCCAAATGTAAAATAGTTGTATTTTCAAACTACATGTAATTCTTATCATATGCACATTTTAACCATTTTAATTCAGACATTCCAGGATCTAACCAGTGCACCTAAGAACATTTTCCTAAGACCCACCAATTCTCAGGGAAAGGGTTGTGATTCTGATGCCAGAAACCCCAGGTTGAAGTTTTAGCTCCATTGCAGTGTTGCTTTGCTACCTTACACAAGCATATTGCATGAGTCTCTGTTTGCTCTTCTATGAAATGGGTTAATAATGGTTATCATGCTTAATGAAAATCGAAGTAGATACACAATATGAAAGCCCTTTACAAATTTTAGAATGCCATATAATATAAGATGTCATGTAGGGGGAAAATGCTAACCTTTGAAACCATGCTTCTATCACCTATTAGGGCTATAATTGCTCAATATTTCCAGTAAATCAATGAAATGCTAATAAATCATAAATCTATAACTAAACTTGTCAAAATTATCCCCAAGCATGATGATCTGATGCTATTGACACAGGCACATGAGATCATATTACTGCCACCATCATCTTGTTGCCATGGTAACCATAGCAGGCTGGCAAGAAAGCTCCCTGACAGTTGAATTGGAAAGAACAAGAAAATTCAGCCCACTTCCTGCATTAAATGAATTACAAGTACGTGTAAAGAAAGAAAAGAAAATTGCTAACCCTTAATCAACTGCTTTTATTTTTTTTAGATATATAAAGAATACAGAGCAAGTAGGGGACCTCACTTTCCCACACACTAGGTTCTAGCACTTTCATAAGGTTGGAAGGTGGCATTTAGGTACTGGCTATAAAAAAAAAAAAAACCACCTTAAAATACCCATTATCTTATATAATAGTCTTCTCTCTCAAGCTTGTGCAGTATTAAGCGGCAGCTGAGTCAAGCCTCTTTCATGTCTCTGGATTCAGAGCCAAAATAGAAAGCTATGAGGACACTAGCAAAAGTATCCTTCCAGGCTGAGAAATAGAAATGATACTTGAAAGAAATACCTTTTAATATTATATAAGCCAAAGAGTGGAGACCTGGAGAATAAGACTGGCTTGTTTTTTTTTCTTTTGATTAAAAAAATTAAATTATTACTGAACTATAGTTGATATGCAACTCACTTTTTATTTCACTTACAAGTCTTGGATACATTAGAAAATGACATTTTTAATATACTCAATACACTTGAAATGATGAATTTTATGTGGATACAGGGAGTATTTCTATACTCAGGTTGTCATTTTACAATTCGGGGCTATTCAGTCAACATTGTCTCAGCTCTGGCCATAAGCCGAGTGCTGAGGACACCAGGTGAATGTAAGACATGATTCTTGCCCTGATCATCTTCTGTGGGCACAGATGTGCAAGCAGATAACTTCTGTGCAGTGGGCTGCAGGCCATGACGGATGGCAGTCTGTGCAGAGTGCTCTTGGAGCGCAGAAGAAGGACATCTCAATTCTAATGGAGAGTCAGAAAAGGCCGCCTGGAGAAGGAGATGCCTGAGTCAGATCTAGAAAGAAGCATAATGTGGTCATCAGTACAGGAGGCAATGGCAATTTTCATTGTCTTTATCATTTTTCCCCTCTTAGATATTCAAGCTGCAAAAAGCTGTCCCCCTCAAAAGTAAAAAATCATAATCTACTCACGTAAATTTAGCACCCTTATTAATGACAAAACTCACATTTCTGAAAGAACATTTTAGTGTCCTCATAGTTCTCAGAAATGCTATTATTTTTCAAACTGAAAAACAGAGAGGTTTCCTTCTTTATATTAATGTATAAAAACAAAATGAATTTTTATTCTTTACTTTTAAGCTCGACCCAGTGGCACAAAAGAAATGAGCATTAAAAGGGTAAATGAATAAATGGCCTAGAATGATGATAAATATTTTAGAACTCTTCATAATATAATTCTCCAATCAGTGCTCCCACTTCTGTCTCTACAGCAGAAAATGTCAGTTTTCATCCAAGAAACTCTTGGCATGGTTTCTTGGCTGCCTTTGATATCAGGCAGGATATATTTCTGTGATAGAATTTATTCCCAACTGCAGTAGGCTTTTCTGATTTTATAGTGGCAATTTTACACCTTATTAAAAATCCAATTTGTTTTAACCTGGGCTGATAGCACCACTCACTGAGAGATAATTGATCAGTACCCCTGCAGTAAGGAGTTCAAATCTAGTCATGAACTCATGCCTTCACTTTCAGTTTCTCACCCATCTAAACACACCTGGACAGGTTTCAGCTTTGCTGTCCGAGAACTTTAAAAGTGTTGCAAAAGACCACCTGCATAAATAGTAATGACAAGGGCACCTACCCTGGACTCAGGGCTGACTTTCTTATGTTTACATTAACTGTCGTAAATCCTGCATGTGACTTCAAGTTCTGCCACTAATTAGTTATTTGGGTTTTGGCCAATAAGTTACCTTCTCTGGGTTTAATTTTCCTCACTTCAGAGTAGGGCTAATACTATTGCACAGGGTGGCTTTGAGGGTTAAATGAGATTAGTGGGCATCAAATTGTTTCACCACTGTGAGAGGCTGTACGTGGTCATGGTCATGTCATGTAGACAGAAGCATCGGTCTACCCAGATGGTTTAGTGTGTTGGTTAAGAACATTGGGGTGCCTGGGTGGCTCAGTTGGTTAAGCGACTGCCTTCGGCTCAGGTCATGATCCTGGAGACCCGGGATTGATCCCCACATCGGGCTTCCTGCTCTGCAGGAAATCTGCTTCTCCCTCTCTCAGTCCCTCTGCTTGTGTTTCCTCTCTAGCTGTGTTTCTCTCTGTCAAATAAATAAATAAAATATTAAAAAAAAAAAAAAACAAAACATGAAGACAATTGCCTGGACTTAAATGTTAGCTCTGGAACTTTCCAACTGTGAATTTGGTCATGCCAACTTACCTCGGTGCCTCAACTTTCCCTTTTTAAAAGGGGGCTACATGGATTAAGAAATGCATAAATGATAAGTAGCATTATTAACATTTACACACATTTTGAATCTTAAAAACAACTCTGCAAAACAACTTTATCTCTGCTTCACAAAGGATGAACTAAGGGTGAAGGATCATTTCCTTACAAATAAAGGACTGGATAAAGAATCCAAGGTCCAGAGAGGAGAGGATAACTTCCCCAAGCACATGGCCAGGGAATTGTCCATTGGACCTCAATCTTTGGTGTGCCTGTCTCTGAAGTCCAAATGCTGCTCCCCTACCATGTTCTTTTTTTTTTTTTTTTACTTGTGACATAACTTTATTTGGATAGGAAAGACCAAGTAATAGAAGTGAAGTCAGTAGTTAAAATTCCAGTTTTCTTACTTTTGAAAGTTATATTCTTTTTATAAAATAAAGCCTATTTTCTATGACTTGGTATCACTACTTTTCTTCTTTTTAATTTAAATTCAATTAGCCAACATATAGTACATCATGAGTTTCAGAGGTAGTGTTCAATAATTCTATCGTTCTGTATGCCACTCAGTGTTCATCACATCACGTGCCATCCTTAATTCCGGTCACTCAGTTACTCCGTCCCCTCAGCGACCTCCCCTTCTGCAACACCCTTACCATGCTCTGCTATATCTAGCTCAGGGCCTGGCACACAAGGAATTCCTTCTATTCATTTACCTTGTTAATTGCTAAGCCTGGAATAAGAATTACTCAACTTGAACCAGTTAGCTTTCTTTGTCTTTTTGTAGAAACAGGTGTCCTGAGAAAACAAGATAGAGGCTGGGAAAATTCTGATGGTTGTAAAAATGTAAGATCCAGAGCTTGGGAAAATTCCACAACCTGGCCAGCCAGGTAGCAGCCCTAAGAGCAGGTATCAAAGCGAGAGGAAGAAGCTGAAGGTAGACCACAAGTTCATAGTTTAGCCTGGGTTTCTATGTACATGACAGGAAAAGTTTCCTGCTTAATGACAGGAAAGTCCTTTTTGAAGACATTTTCTTCTCTTCTTTCCTTATGACTGATCAATGCCATGTATCTCACACTCTCGTCCCTTTTGTATATTCCATGACTCTAATTTCTCCTCTATGCTCTCTTAGCTTCTGAAATTCCTTAGAGAAGTGCCCCCAGAATGTCCTACTGGAAAATGATCCTTTGCTCATTTCTCCTTTCCCTGCCAAATATCCTTTCAATTTCCTCCTTATCCTTTTCGATGTTTTATTTATTTTTATTCATCCATTCATTTATGTCTTTAGAGAGGGGAGAGGGGAGGGACAGAGGGAGAGAAAAGAGAAACCCAAATAGACTCTGTGCTGAGTGTGGAGCCTGACATGGGGCTCAATCTCACAGCCCTGAGATCAGACCTGAGCTAAAACCATCAGATGCTCAACCCGCTGTACCACCCAGGTTGCCCCTTTTGATGTTTGAACCTCTGCTTTCTACTTTTTTTCATCAATCCATTCCTCCACTCACCTACTTTCTTACCTGTTGTCTTTTTAACTCAAATCCTATTGCAATGTTCATACATAAAATTGGGAATTTTAGAAGCACAAACAAACAAAACAAAATGAACATTGCTTCCTTTTTCTATTTATAGTCTGTCTCTGATCTATTTCATTTTTCCAATATTAGTACCCAACTAAATGACTCTGATCATTGAACCTTTTTTTCATATTCTTTTGCATGCAGAGCTCTGTTTCTCAAAGCCCAGTTTCCAAAAGCAGTTTTTCCAGATTAGATCATGGTTTCAGATACTCATTTACTCATTCTTCAATGTGTATTGGCTATGCATTATATGTTAGTTACTGTGCTAACCACCGGAGATATTAGAGAGACTAAGGCAGTTTCTATCCCCAAGGTACACAGTCTAGTTGTAGAGACAGAAACCCGGACCACTGGCTAAAATGCATTATGACCAGCATGTGGAAGCTTGCACAAAGTGCATTTTCTGTCATACTGAGTTAATTTCATAAGCTGAATCTACTGGAGCTATATCAGAATCGTCATCTACCATGGTAGTGTAATGGGAAAAAAGTATTGGCGTACAAATCATGGGGGTTATAAATGTTGCTCTTGCAGTTAAGGAATATGAAGCTAGTGACCTTGCCAAGCCTCATATCACATCTTTAAGGGAATGAACCAATTCTTTATTCTCTCTATTCTTCCTGGGAGACCTGGAGAAAATATCGATGAGATAGAGATACAGAAATAGAGATATCCTGGATCTTAAAGCATAGATTAAGTTTAATGTCACTATAGTTAAACAATACATATATTTTGAAGTGATTGTGTGTTTTCATTTTTCTTCCTCTAGCTTCTATGATCTAGATATCTGTTGTTTACCTACTCTGACCTTGCTGTGCCTTTCTAGAAGTACTTTCTTTCAGGGATCCATTTTTTTTTCCTTTATTGTGACCTCAGAGAGGAAGAAACTGATTGCCAGGATGATGATCGCTAACCTGCAAGTCAGCCTGTGTTAGAACTCACTCAAGTGTTCCAGTCTACAAGCCAGGCCTGGCAGGCTCAGTCTTGATGCAAGACTAATCTTATTAGTTACTAGCTTCAACTGAATCCTCTGAGTATAAAGATTATTAACATTGCAAAAGGCATTTCTTTTTTCATTATCCCATACTTTGGTCTAATAATCCAAAAAAGAATGCCAGATGTTCTTTCTATAGAAATAGATACCCCCAAAGACAAAGCTTGTGAAGTTAGGGGATGTCAAGTACATCTAGCTAACATTTTAATTTTTGCTTCATTTATAAGTCTGAAGCAACATGGTCAAGGTTCCTAACTTATCGTTGGGTATTCCCTTTGGCTTCTCTGTGCGGGAGTATGCCAATTTCCCATTCATATCACTCTTATAGGAAATCATTACTCAAATGGTTAGGGTATAGCTGCTAACCCTCAAAAATAAGAAACGGATCCTGAGAAACAATGGGGTCACTATTCATTGTATTTTCCAACATGCTAATTTATTTTAATATCCTGGGTTTAACTTTCTACCTACAGTGTCCATCATTATGAGGGAGCGGAGGTGGAGGGAGCCCTCCAGCAAGAGCAGTTATCTGAATCACCATCCTTGCTCTAAGAGTTATTCTTAAGATAGTCGGGGCCAAGCCAGTTAACTTTATCAGACTTTGCTTTCCACTGAAATAATATAACTGAAAGCTGAATTGAAAAATGCTCTGCAGCATATAAGTTGTGATTTTGACCATTATTGTCAATAAGTCATTAAGTCTTAACAACCCAGAGACATCTTTGGAAACCAGCAACAACTTTGAAGGCATTCTTACGTAGGTAGCCCTACTGCACATACTAATTCTATTATCTAATTACATGGGCTCAGCACTTTTAAAATATTGTCTGTTAAGACATAATCCAAGATGTGATTTAGAAGCATACACTGCCTTAGGCCACTCAAATGTAGGAGGATGAGAATCCTCCAACCATTGTCCCAATCTTGGATTTTAACAAAAACAGTAACTTTTCAGTGCCTTTCCCAGTTAGCCTTTGGAGCACGTCGTGGTATCTAAGCTATGACTACATTTAATGTGGTCCTTTTTAGCTTAATAAAAGGATGTATCTTTCATTACACCATCATGGTGGCTAATGATAGTAAAGAAGATATAGTGGACTTTGGCTGTGGAGAAACAAACACTCTTTATAAGACTACCTTTAGATCCCTTTGCAGTGCCTGTTGGGAAAATAACAAGAAGCATCTGTATTGAAGTAAAGACCTGAGCTCTTGCAGAGACTCCTAGTAATGGATCTGTGAGAGAGAATTCCTCACCCCAAGTCACAGCCTATCTCAGGGGTATGAATATGTTTGTACAGGGCTGTATTCTTAGAAAACACTCATCTTATTGAGGACCAATTTCAAAGCTGGGTCTTGATCTGAGCCAACCTCTTTAAAATGAGGTCACCACCAATTCTTTCATTCCTAGACACTAAGTTCTATGAGAACAGGACCCACACCTGATTTTCTTAACATCTCTACCTGTAGGGCCAAAAATCTCTATCTCTAGGTCCAAAAACCACACAGGAGAAAGTGAAATTTTATGGTATGACTGAAATAAATGCCCCAGAGCAAAGGATTGTATTGCCTGTGATCCTGAGTTGTCTATAGAACACTAGAGCTACACCTCTTAAGCCTTTCTAAAATGTATTCTAGCTTTCTGATTTCTTTATATTTTGATGTCACATTTGTTTTCTAATGATGACAAGCTTCCTGTCCCCAGAGGAACTTACAAACTAAAAATAATAGTGTGATTACATGAGAAAATAGGCAACCAAGGAGATATTTTGTATGCTCCTGGGAGGGTAGTATAGAGAGATGACCCTTGAGCTGTCTTAGTGTTTCCCTGCAGAATTCTAATTGCATAAAGATCCTCAAAAATATAATAATATCTACTTCAATTTCTACTTAATTTAAGAGCATAAAGAATAAAAATACTTTTTTAGATGGTCTCCATTACTTTTTTGCATGATGAATCTAGGGCTTTGCATCCAACTATTGAAAGATTCAAATTTCAGAGAGGAAAACATAGCATGAGAGACTCTGGACTCTGGGAAACAAATGGAGGGTTGCAGCCGGGAGGGGAGTGAAATGATGGGGAAACTGGGTGATGGGCATTAGGGAGGGTACATGATCCAATGAGCAACTAATGAGTCATTGGACACTGCATGAAAAATAATCATGTACTATATGTTGGTTAATTGAACTTAATTAAAAACTAGAATCGAATATAAACTCCCCCCCAAAAGATTCAAATTTCAAAGTGTTCATATTTACAAATAAAACCACACAAAATCATGTTTCTTGAACAAATATTCACTGAGCATGACTGTATGCCAGGCACTGTGCTCAAGCTGGGGATAAAATAATGTGCAAATCAGCGAAAGACTCTCTGCCGTTGTGGAGCTAACAGGGACAAATAAGTTAGATGATGCTACTTCGCAAAAGTATTCAACCCCATGGAAGCAAATCAATCAAGAAATCCTTGAAGAAGTAATGAAAAGGAACTACTTAAGCAAACAGGTGAAGATAGTAAAGAGAGGGTGAAGAGAAAGAGTGACAGACTTCCAGGCACAGAGAGCAGCATTGCAGGGCCAGGGAGTGCAAGGATATCCAACCTTCAGTAAATCCCAGGTAATACCATTTAATTCAATATCACAACTATTTATTTGGTAGCCACCATTTGCTTAATCCTCTACCAAGTACCATGAAAAGTATAAAAGATGCATACTAATATATATCTTCCCCTAGAGGATATATGAGCCTATCGGGCATTCAAAACTGAAGATCTGAAATATTAAGAGAAGAGAAGAACACGTGATCATATCAGATAAATTGCCAAAATCAGGCCTAAAGGATAATACATGGTGAAGAAGAGATAAAAATATTGCGTGGGGCTGATTCTAGAGAAATGTGCTACAGAATATCCAGTAAATTGTATTCATTATTGCTGTTTGCCATTTAATGTCTTATAAAAAGTAAGATCGACAAATAATTTCTGGGCACTTACGTCATCTTGCTCACTACCTCCTCCCATCAAGACTCACACATACACACACACACACACATACACACCCACACACACACTTGCATTTAATCTGTGACCAAGTTGCCCTTGTTTGACCTTTATCATCTCTCACCTAAACTCTCTATCACAAACCTCCAGTTATAAAATAAAAAGTCACGGGGACGTGAGCTTCAGCATGGTGACTGTAGTTAACAATACTGCATTTCATATTTGGAAAGTTGCTAAGAGAGTATATCTTAAAATCTCTCATCCCACGGAAAAAAAAACTTTTTTGAAACTACGTACTGTGACTATGCTAATGAGACTTATGGTGGTGATTATTTTGTAATATATACAGTTACCAAGCCGTTATGTTGTACACCTGAACTAACGTACTGTTATTTGTCAATTTTACCTGAAGAGGGGGGAAAAAAAAAACTTTTTCATAGATCTACCTACCGCCAATCTTCTTTTCAAATTCACCCTCAATCCTGCTGTCAGTAATCTTTTAAAAACATATATTTATTAATCTTCTCTGCCTCAACACCTCTGAGAGCCGTCAGGTTTCCTATAGAGTAAATGCAGAGTCATCAGTGTGTCATTCAAGCTCTCTCATTCTCTGGTTCCACACTGCATTTCCAGCTTCGTCCTCTGCTTGTTTCACCCTGTCCTCAGGCCATCATCTGCTGCAGAGTGCCTTCTGTCTGTTAAAATCCTATTCACACTAAAAGCCTCTTCCTAATATTTATTAGTGTTTAACACATGTACATATATATTAGAATGGGCCTTACTGGATTTTGCATCCTAAAGGGCAGAGACTGTTTTATCTTCATAGCTCATAACTAAGTGTCTAATAAGGATAAATTAGTGTATTTTAGAAAATATAAATATATATCTGCATATGCACATGTATATCTTTATCCTCTTAGTAGGTAGCTAGAACAGTTGCCAAAAGAAAAAAAAAATCACCTGCCCTTCAGGAATTTAATAGTTTAGTAGAAGGATGATATGAATGAGTCTAAGAGATAAAAAAGATGAAAAGAAGACAAGATTTTATAAAAAGGCATCAGGGCAATTGGTTGGTTGATTGAACCCATTTCCTGTTCTAAAAAGTATTTAAAATAGCTTATAAAACAACATAAAAGACATCAAATAACTTATAAATATATATGTAAGATGAAAATAAAGCAGAGATATGGGCGGTCAAGGAGGTGGACCTTGAAAGATCAATGGAATTTTGAATATTGCAAGAAAAAAATTGAGGTGAAGGTGAAGACATAAGAAATTGAGAAAGGACAGATGCTGCAGGCATTCATGATGGATAAGTTCAGACAACTCATAAGAGGGGTTGCTGTTTTAAGACTGAGGAATGTAAAGGTAAGATTGGAGACTTGGAGGATCATCATCAAGGAATTTTTATAGGAACCCCCAGGAGAAAGAATTGCCATGCGAGTGCAGTCTGTCAGTAGTTAAATGATGTGAATCTGTAGAAAATTCATTCGGCACAGTTGCCTAACTTTTCCCACAAGTTTTCAGCTCAGCTTGAGAAGTAGAGACAGCCTGAGGAACTGACATGTGTCCATGATGGCAGAAGTATGGGCTGTGTAGACCTGCAGAGTCCTCACCGCCCCCACCGTACACACACCTTCCTCCAGGTGCAGAGGATGCACTCTAGGCCTTCCTCACCCCCTGCATGAGTTTTCCTCCTCCTCTCCTGCATCTCAAATTTTCTCTCTCCACTAGTATTCTCTTCCTTCTTTCTGGAAACTTGCTTAAGTGTCTCCTATTCTTAGGAGAAAAAAGAAAGAAAAGAAAGCAACTCTCCCTTGATCTTGTTTCATTTCCAGCTGTGCTCCAAATTTTCTCCTCCCTTACTCCTTCAAACTTCTCAGAAGAGTAGTCGGTATTCACTGTTTCCGCTTTTCTTACTTCACAATCCTTTCAGATCCAGCTTTTGTTCCCACATTTCACCTGAAAAGACTCCTCCTCTGATCCCTCATTGGCTGTTCTATATTACTAAATCAAAAGAAATTTTCCACTTCCTTTAGGATCTCTCTGCCATATTTATCTGCTGGTTCACATCCTCATTTGTGAAAATCTTTACCCTTTTGGTTTTCATGGCAACATACTCTCCTTTTCCTCATTACCTTTGTCTTCTCCTTCCCTCTTTCAAGGTGTCTCCCATGGGTGCTTTCGCCCATCTCATAGTGACCACCTAGACTCCGGTCACCTCCAAATCGACAACTCCAGCTCAAACCTCTCTCCAAACTTCAGCCTCACCTCTTCCCTAGCCTCCTCCTCCCCACTCCATCTCCAAAGTCTTTTTTTTTTTTTTTAAGATTTTATTTATTTGACAGAGAGAAACACAGCGCGAGGGGGAACACAAGCAGGGGGAGTGAGAGAGGGAGAAACAGGCTTCCCGCCGAGCAGGGAGCCTGATGTGGGACTCGATTCTGGGTCTCCAGGATCATGACCTGAGCTGAAGGCAGTTGCTCAACCAACTGAGCCACCCAGGCGCCCCTCCATCTCCAAAGTCTTAACTGCCTTCTGAAGTCATTTCTCACCTGGGTCCTTAACCACCAGTCACCCCAAATAAGAGACCTCACAACCATCCTGCTCCTCCCTTCCACTCACTCCTATATTTAATCAATAATCAAGTCCAGCCAGTTTTAACTCTTTGGTATTTCTTTAATTCAAAGCCATCCTTGCTACCACTGCCCTAGTTCAGACTTTCACTGTCTCTTATAATATGGTTACAAAAGCTTTTTAGACAGGCTCCAGCTTCTCACCTCCAGTTTTATCCTTTCAAATCCACACTTCAAATAACCACTGGTGTATGTTTTCTAAATTGTAAATCCAGCCATTTCATTTCTAAGTATAAAACCATCCATTCAGGGGTGCATGGTTGGCTCAGTTGGTTAAGGATCCAACTCTAGGTTTCAGCCCAGGTCCTGACCCATTGGTCGTGACATTGAGTCCTGAGTGGGGCTCCCCACTCAGGAGGAGTATGCTTGGATATTCTCTCCCTCTATCCCTTCACCCATTCCTGCTCTCTCTCTCTCTCTCTCAAATAAATAAATAAAATCCTTTTTAAAAAATGACTCTTGGAACACTGAAAAAAATTTAAGTAACAATAAAAAAAAGAATGAATGAATAAAAAATTATTAAATATAGAAGAGCTATAGGATGAAGGCCACTTAGTATCCTACTTGACAAAGCTAGCTACTTGGTCTTTCCCTGATTAACAGTTAACTACTTGCTGTTTTTCTTCCTCGCTATACTGTTTGTTGTCTCAGTGCCTTTGTTCATGCTATAACTCATCCATGAAATATAACCCTACCTCTGCCATTTTTCTATATCCGTCTAACTTTTACTAATCATTTAGTATGTAACAGAGATATCACCTGCCCCAAAATATTTTCTTTGATTCATGCCTGTGCCTTCAGAAATCGTTTGTTCTATATAGCCATAATTACTACACTTTCTGTCACAAAAATACTTATCTATTTATGTGCTGTCTTCCTCCCTGCCCCTGCCTTCATTGACTGTGCTCCTTTACGAGAGGACCTTAATCACTTTTGAATTCTCGATTCCTAACAAAGTATGTGTAGCATGATAAACACTCAGTACATGTTATGAAAGGACAGTATAAATAAATGTGAGAATGAGAGAATAAGTGAAAGAATGAATGACTGAATAAAGGATCCCCAGAAGGCCAGGCAAATTACAATTCTTTTCATAATTTTAAGCCAATCTCTAGAACTACATATGGAAATTATATCTGGTTAATGTCTAGTAGCCCTCTGACCAACGTCCAATACCTTGAACTGGGCGGGGTCTGGGGAAATCAAGATAGGCATCTCCCTTTCCTAGGGGCCCATCATTGAACCTATGGGAGACAGTGGACCTCCAAGGATTTTTAAATATCTGTGTCAGGACCTGTTTGGTACCTGAATCAAGGGTAAACTTTGGTTCACTGCCTGCCAGATATGCCATAGTACCGCCAGCCTGTTGAGGAATAACGGACACACACTGCACCCTAAGGTACCATAGAGTATGACTGCCTCATCGAACCTGTCCTGTGCCAGTGCCTCCTACACTGCTGGAGATGGAGAACAGGGCAGCAGCAGTTCTAGGACGAGGGGTGCCAAGTGGGACCCAGGGCCAGTGAGCCTAGGAAGCAGTGAATAGCTTTTCAGTAGAACCCCTCTCTGAGAAACCCAACACATACTCCAGTGGCCTACCAACCTTCACTTACAAAGTACAAAGTCAAAGGAAAAAAATCCTGAAGAATTTCAAGACAGCAACCACAGAGCATTAAAACCCTAAGCACAAGGCCCTTCTGAGCCTAGGGCCTAGTGGGATGCCCAATTAAGCGACTTGCCCATGGCCAAAAAGCTAAGTAAATGGCAGAGCTAGGAATAAAACCTACATTTTTTTTTTCCATCACACAAGCTGCTTCTTTCAGAATAGTCTATTTCTGGCAAAAAACAACATGAAACTAGAAGATTTACAGCTCTATGTTCTTAAAGAAAAAAAAATGGGGGAAAAAGTAGTTCCTAGCAGGCATGCTTTATTTTTAGCAATATTACTTTATAGTTTATGAGGCAATTCCATAAACATTATATACCACGTCCCTAAAAGGTAGGCGTCATTGGTATCTCCATTTTACAGGCAATGAAAGGAAGCTTGTTTGCCCAGAGTCACTCAACTATTAAAATGCAAAATCGCAATGTGAACCCAGGAGCTGCAAATTCCATCCTCTTTATGAATCTCCAGTTCCTCACTAGAGGTAGTGAGAAAGAGAGTTGATGACAGCCACAGGGCTAGTGAAGAGAAACTCCCCCCATCTGATCTTTGGGAGGCAATTTCATGTGGCAGACACTTGTCTGGAAAGTATGGCATGTGGAGTCATCTGCTCATCGGCTCCCATCATCCCCTTTACCACCACCTCCGTTGTCACAGCAGCTCTACCACTTCCCGTGTGACCTCAGTCTAAGTTTCTAGTTATCTCTCAACTTAGTTTTCTCATCTGTAAAATGGGAGTATTAATAATAATATCTATTTCATAGACTTTTTCTGAAGATTAAAGCAGTGCCTGGCTCACAGTCAACACCCAGTGAATGTTGCCAGTCATTATTATTATTACTACTGTTGTTGTTATTATTAATTCAGTGGGTGCACTTGGCTGAAGCTAACCAAGTCTCTGTCCTTTCTCATCATCATATAAATGTATATTAATACTCAACATTCACTTAAAGAAAATAACTTCCCCCAAACAAGGAGAAATATTCTTCAATATGAGTATATGAGTAGATTTACTCCCAGCTAGAACCTCCGGAACAGATGCTGTGTTAGAAAGGAACATCTGGTGCAATTTTATCATTGTTTAGCTGAAAAAATAAAGTCCCAAGGAAGTCAAAAGACTTTTCCAGGTTTACACAATTAGTTAATGATAAGTCAAGACTCCTGATTCGGTGCTCATTTCCAGTGAATGTTGTTTCCGTTAAGACTAAACATAACTACATTACTATCATGGCCTTGAAATATCTCTGCTTTTTCAAAATGCAACATGCTTATGAGAATTGTATATTCTTATTTTATTCATGGTAATCGACCCTGATGATCATTATAATGATTATTATACCATAGGTGAGGTTTAAATTCATCTGTGCTCCTTGTACACATAAACTGAAGGCTATACCGGTATTATTTTCACAGTGTGTTCTCTTTTTCCCTGTCGGAAAGGAAATATTTTTGAGCCATATGGGATCCTAATTCTCTGAATGCTTTTAGATTATCAGATGTCTCAACTGACAGTCCTGGATGAAAATCAAATCATGAGAATTTGCAAAACTGAAAAAAATTAAGAACATTTTGGTGTTATCGTGTACCGGAAATTCCATCTTTATCCTTTCTTCAATTAGGAAAAAAAATCAGACATCCTGAATATTAGAATTTTCAGCTCAAACTTTTCAACCCTTTTGCTACAAACTTACTTGGTAAGCCTTAGACTGGATATTATTTATAAACCTATGGTTCATGTTTTTTTACTTAGTATTCATTCTTCTAAGTTTTTATTTTATTCTAAAGTTCAGCAAAATCTAGGTAATGGAGAAGATACAAAGATGCTTAAGTCATGTTCATTTCTCCCAAGAATTTTGTTATCCAATGAAGAATATAGGACATATAACACCAAGTAGAAAGAAATAAGAGATTCCGTGGCCTGTTGAGCATCTGTTTTGACTTAAACAAGATGCGCCCTTTTTTTTTTTTTTTTTTAAAGATTTCACTTATTTGACAGAGAGAAACACAGCGAGAGAGGGAACACAAGCAGGGGGAGCGAGAGAGGGAGAAGCAGGCCTCCCACCGAGCAGGCAGTCCGATGTGGGACTCGATCTCGGGTCTCCAGGACCATGACCTGAGCCAAAGGCAGTCGCCCAACCAACTGAGCCACCCAGGCGCCCCAAGATGCACCCATTTTTAATAATGCTCAAATTAATATGAAGGAATTTGTGATGGTTTTGAAACCAGTGAATATTTTGGAAGTAAAACTCAAAACTTCTCTCTTTAATTAGAAAAACTAGACAAGGGGACTTTTAATAAAATTCATCATAAGAAACGGTGTCTCCCTTTCTCCTATATATTCTTGTTTAGTGAAAAAAATGATAGGAGAAAATGAAAATATAGTATCCTTCATAGTAGAGATGCCATAGACAGAACATGGGTATTTGTGTGCCTTGCACAAATTTTCGTTTTGCATTCAACCTAAGGCGAAATGGTGGAGCTACACAACTCTACAACAGTCCCAACAACTCTGAGTTGTGATTTCACTCAGCATTCTTTAACCCCGTAGTTGGGTCAGCCTCCTGCCTGTCTAACCCACAGTGACTGTCATCTCATATTTAATTCCAGTGTTGTTTTATGTCTTAGTCCATAGACATACCATAGACTGCTTAGCTTATAAACAGCAGTAAATTATTTCTCACAGTTCTGGAGTCTGCAAATCTAAGATCAAGGTACCAGCAGATTTGGGGACTGAATGGGACCCCACCTCCCAGAGGCGGTTCATAGACCGCCATCTTTTCTCTGTGTCTTCATATGACAGAAGGAGCAAGTGTGCTCTCTGAAGCCACTTTTATACGGAGCTAATTCCCTTCAAGAGGGATCTGTCCTCAGGACCTGACCACCTCCCAAAGGCGCTACTTCCAAATATCATCATATTGGGAATTAGGTTTCAACATAAGAATTGGGAGGGGCAGGGGGACACAAACATACAGTGAATTTTCCCAACACCACATCTTTTTGATATAAAGCAAGCCAAAACAAAGTTTTCATGGGGTGGGGGGGATGTTTTCTACCGAAGACATTTCAAGAAAAATGCCTTCAAGACCAAAACTAAAACCAAAAATAAATATGGAAAAAAGTCAGGAATATTTTGGTCAATGGTTTAGAGTAGTCAACATTCACTGCCCACCAAAGGCATTCCAAGTTACCAAGGCCCTAACCACAAACTTTGACATCTCAAGAGTTCAGGGAAAAGTCACACACTCAGGCCAACCTAACAAACCCCCAAACGTTCTCACTGTTTCTGCTCTGTTAAGATTATAATGTGTTCAAGCTTTAAGTGTAAAAATTCTTTCCTATAAAAACTCAAATTTATGTAAAAATGTGCTTCTTTTAGAAGCACGATGACTCTACAATCTCTGGATGCCTGTCATCTTCAATTAGAGGCTAAAAGCCACTCCCAGATTTAAAATCTGTCAACCCCATGAACACTTTGGTAATTTCACATCCAGTAAATGTGAACAGAAACCAAAATCTATAGGAAATAAATTCCTTCAATAATTATTTCTGTGAGATCTCATAATTTTAAACCAAAATTAGAACAAACAAATCTATAGATGAACACACACACACCCTCTCCCAATTTTGTCATGATAACTTTCATTCTTTTTAATATCCTTCTCTATTCTTCTTTGTGGTTATGGTACCCAGGTCTGTCTAAGGTAAATTGTGAATACCCTGCTGTCTCAGTTATGGCCTTTATTACATGCCATAGTCCACATCCAAGTCATTATTTTCACTAACAACAGATCAGCACTGGCCAGCACCACCTGTATGCAAAATACAGGGAGAGCTTTAAATAACATTTCTTATTTAGGGACTAACACTCCCACAATTCATGTTTGCCTAGCCTACTTAAAGGTATCCAATAGGGTTATTTGTTTTTGGTGTTTAACTGACTATGAACCCATCTCTGTCACTTTATATGAACAATTGACCACACTCATCAGGGGAAAATCCACAGCCACGTTCTTGTGGACATACAAGGATACCAGGTGAATTTCTCCCTTTTAATCAGAAAAACAAAAGTTTTTCCAGAAGTTCCCCAGTGGGCAAATTTTGTGACATGTCCACCCATAGCTTCAAGGGAGGTTGAAACCTGGTTGAAACCTCCCTGGTTAATTTCCCCAGCCTCCATAGTAGAAGATAGCAAGGGAGAAGGAGATCAGCCCACCAACAATGTCTGCAACTCAGAAATGCAGAGTCCATGGAATATGGATGTTTACATTTAAACAGGTAGTATTCAATCTCTATCCACAGTTGTATCAATTTAGACACTATATCAAAGACCATTTTGACTTCTATCTTTGCCATCTGGCTTTTCTTTTTGATTCAAATAAAAGATTATATTTAGCTCAGAAATTTGACTCCCCAGTGAGGCCAATTCCTGTGGTTCTCCAACAGGTCATATTTCAACCCATTTTCCTCAGATTTCAGTGCCTCTGGCCTATCATTTCAATTCAAGCTGTTGGGCTCAGGTTCTATGTCACCCAATTCCTCCATCCACTCACATCATAGCCAGAGTATAGGGGGAAAAAATTAGTCAATTTATGTCCTTCAGTGTTTTCCATTGCACTTAGAATAAAATCAAAGCCCTTATCAGGATCCCTGTTATCTGCCCTGTTTCCCCTCCATTGTCACCTTTCCCCTCAGTCACTATAGTCTTTTTAGACTTCTCTCTATTCCGAGAATCTATCTGGCTCTTTTCCCAGCTTGGTGCCTTTGCACCTGCTGTTCCTCCTACAATGCCCTTCTAATGGTTTGTTTCCTCCTACAATGCCCTTCTTGTGGTTTGGTTGCTCCTTTTAATCCTTCATTGTCTCAATTTACATGTCACTACCTTAGAGAGGCTTTCCTGACCATTCTTTCTAACATAAATCTCCTTTGTAATTTTTTTTTTTACCACAGCACTGTATTAATTTCCTAAGATTAATTTTTACTAGAGATGCGAACTTGGGCAAATTATTAGCTTCTCTGTGTTTTCAATTCTTTTTTTGGAAATAAGGGTATAACTGTACCAACCTCAGGGAATTTTTGTAAGCAATAAAAAAAATAAAGCCCTTGATATTTCTTGGCCTATATAAAATTTTGCTAAATAATAATTACTTGCATTGTGTTTTTTTTGTTTATTTTCCTTTTTTCCCACTATACTATAAACTCTAAAAGCAGAGGGACCTTGTCTGCTCTGTTCTCAGTGTGTCTCAGGACCCAGCCTAGTGCCTGGCACATAGTAAGTGCTCACAAAATATTAGGTGAACGAATATATGTTGAAAAAATGAATTAGTGGCAAGTCCTATCTCAGTGGTAGCTCTGAGTGTGGACCGGACTCCCCTAGCTCATTTCCGGTGTTCAGTAGGTAGCCTCTTCTGTAAGGCTGCCAGATGAAGCAATAAAAATACATAATTTCTGTGTTTTATCTAGCAACCCTACTTTCCTCACTAATACCTTCACCCTTAATAAGCAATACTTTGTCTTTCTCATTCTCTCCCTCCCTGCTTTCTCTTCCTCTTTGCTTCTCTCCTCATACATTTATTTGATTATTTCTGAATGTAGTTCAGTATCAAGTAACCTCATCATCCTTAAAACTGTAGATATTCACTCCTTCAGGACAACCATCTGTTTGATGGTTCATGAGTCTCCTTTATGATTCGTCTTCCAGTTCCCACAGGACTAAGTTATCCATCTTCACTATGACGGGCTCCTTCAATCTCAATAGCCTTCTCAGCGGACAGATACTGACTCTTTTCTCTGGATTTGGAACATGTTAAGTTAGGAACACAAATGTCCTTAATGTATTCCCAGGCATTTTCCACCTTATTGGATAATTTTCAGACGTCTTGACTTGGAAAGAGACCTAAAGGAAAGAAATCCAACATGGCCTTTTCCAGTTGACCAGACAGATAGTTTGACAAGGTCCTACAGAAGAACTGAGAAGTGCCAAGTCGATGCCATGCTGTTATTTCCTACCTCTCAGCACAGCCCTGGCTCAGAGCATGAGAAGTCAGCTTGTGTTTTAGCCAGGCTCTGTCACTTAGATGAACATGCTTGGCTCTAGATTATGGTAAGGCAGTTGGAAGAACTAACTACCTAACCTTTCAGAAGATAAGTAATTTATTTGAAATAAAATGTGTTGGAGAAACCATGGCAGTCACTCTCAGTGGTCTGTCAATGTGTATGCAAGGCTGTGGTGAAAATAGCATCACAGCAGTTTCTTCTTGGCAATGTTGCACATCCATTGACTGGGATCTCCATCCAGAACATGGCCTCTACTGAACATTTGGTTTCTTTACTGTAGTGAAGGAAACATGAGTGTCACAGTCTGAAAGAGTAAAACATTGGTCTCAGATCCATAGTATTTTAACTGTGTGAACTTGCTAGATGGTTTCACAACTCTGGGTCTCAGTTCCCTTGCCTGTGTTAGGAAGGTATTACCTTCTATCTTATAACCCTGCAGTAAGGTTTCTAAATAAGGTGGACAGAGTACCTGGTAGTCAGTGAGTGCTCAATGGCTGGTAGTTAACATTAATCATCTTAGGCACTTTCTTTCTGCTTCATAGTATGTATCTGGGTTGGTTATACTTGGGAGCAAATTCTCTTTGTTTCTCCAGAGAGGAGCTTCCTTTTAGAACTCTGTACCACCCATGAGAGATTACTCACAAGAGGAGCCTGTTCTAGGTGCCATGTTCCTCTTCTATTAAGAACAGGATGACCAAACTAATGTAAGTGCTGCTCATTTTTCTCTTACGAGGCACTGGGGAATGTTCAGCATATTAGATAGAAGAACAAAACTCAGATACCTGGCAAGATTATGTACAGCCTACCCAAGGAAAAACATTTTTTTCAACTTCACAGCTTGTGATTGGAAAAGGACTCAGGACAGCTGTTAACTGTTTTCATCTCCACTTTTGGCATGTTCTTCTAATAGCTCTCTTGTCACAGTCTGCAGAGCAGTAGGAACCAAATGAGTAGGACTGTGGTGTCCCCCCAGCCCTACCCCCACCCTCCTGCTCAGATTCCGCTATTGGGAAAGACCATTTAAAGCATTTACTATCCGCCCAACCCTTTTGGGAATGGTGTAACCCAGCTAGACACCACACTTCAAAAGAGGGAAGTTAAAGCTTTGTGGTTAGTTAGAGAACCTTTAGACCAGAAAACCCCCCAGGTCCCTGCCAGTCCTGATTCCATGATTCAGTGAACAGAGAGGACTAGAGCAAAGGAGGAAAGAATAGGTCAGACAGCTTTCCAAATTCTGTTCTATAAAGAAAGATTCATTGTTGCTCAAACGTTGTGAAATCAAACATAAAAAATTTTTGAACACTTACCTTCAAATGTGAATTTCATATAGCTCTAAAAGCAAAATGCAAATGGTTTAGGTCTAGCCACATTTTTTAACTGAACCTTTTCTCTCCTATACTAACCCCACTGGAGGCAGTATTGGGTAATAGTTATGAGAAAGCTTCCTAGTAGTAAGGGAACAGGTACCTATCTCAGAGAGCTATGGTGAGAATTAAATAAGATAATATATCTAAGGCATTTAAAACAGGGCCTGGCTGGGGCACCTGCTGGCTCACTTGGTCAAGTGTCTTCCTTCGAACCAGGTCATGATCTCATGTCCTGAGACAGAGTCCCACATCAGGCTCTGACTCAGCAGTGAGTCTGCTTTTCCCTCTCTCGCTCTCACTCTCTCTCAAATAAATAAATAAATATCTTAAAAAATAAAAACATTTAAAAAACAGGGCCTGGCTCAGAATAAGAACTCAGTAAGTGTGTAATTTATTTTATGTTTACACCAACACTATTGGTGTGAAAATTAAAAGAAGACGGTAGGTGTTCATAAGCTTCATATTTTCATATGCATATATCCAGAAAAAAGTAAGAACATACAAATAAATTTTGCTCACAACCTCATTCCTGAACTGGTGGATTAACATCCTGAAAAATGAATAGGTTTCCTCTGGTATCTGTGAAACTTTTGACCAAGATAGTACAAATTACTGTATAAACTTTGAAGTCTTATATATATACATAATTCTAAAATCTACATGAACACACTCAAATGAATTAAAATTGTTACTTATGAAATCATCAAACCTTGCTCAATGCTTTGACAAATAAATACCTGATTACTTAAATTCCCACCCTCTCTCTCCATAGCTTCAGAACAGATATTTCAAAAGGGAAATAGATGTGAAAAATAAAGAGGGGAAAACTGGTAGTATAAAACTCATTATAATCATGTTAGCTATAAATACTAATCTTAAAAAATAATTCTAAGATATAGCTTATTTATTAAAATATATACATTTATAAGATGCTCTCTAACTTATTGCTCAATAATGTGACATTTATTTGCATCAATAATCCATGTGGTCTAAAGAGTCTAAGAAACTCTCTTCATAAGCTAAGAATGTGAAAGTCTAGTTAAGTTCTGAACAAGAAACTCCATTGCAGTAGACAGCATATCTTCAAATGGAAGGCTAAAGTAGAGAGATAAAAAAAAGTATACTGTTTTCTTCCACTGTCATTTCATTCATGTAAAAGAGGAAATTAAAATTGGAAGAAATGCACAAATTTTTTTTAATTTTTTAAAAAATAAATTAAAAAAAATAAAATTGGAAGAAGCACATTATCCATTATCTGATTACTTATGGTAACCCATGTTTCCATCTGATAAACGAAATAAAGCTTTCCGACACTAATAGGGGAATTATAAATCTGGAACTCATCCTATCCCAATCATGCAGGAAAGACTGGCATTTGGCTTGCTTGTAGGTTGATATCAAATTGACTCAAAGTCTTTATAGAAGCTAAGAGGTACATTATTCCAAGAATATTATATATAGTTTTATGCCACCACATCATTTATGCTGTAAAAAGTATTAAAAATAAACTAAAATATGTTTCTGCATGTTTGAGTTTGCAAGAGCTTGCTATCATTCTATTATACAAATATTCTATTTTAAATATTTCAGGCCACACAATTAACATCCTTTAGCCTTCCATTCTGTGGAGAAGAATCTAGTTTAGTTAATTATAGAGCAAAAAAAAATTTCACCAAATTGACAGAATCGTCTCAATTTTTTCAGTCTTGAACTGAAGAGAGGGAATAAATAACACCCAGCATAAGGTTATGTTAAAAAGAAACAAGTTCCCTGTGGTCCTTAAACATGTTTCCCTGCATCTGTAGGGATTTATTATATATAATATGCAATATGAAGGAACATTTGTTGAATGAATATGATATGCAATTGAGGTTTATGAAAATAAGAGGACTTTCAAGTTACAGTTCTGAGAGACAGAAGTGATCAGTTTAGATGTATTTGAGAGATGATTTCAATAAATAGCTATTATATTTCTCATGGAGCATTAAATACAAAATACTACTTTTGATTCTATTTGGTCATCTTGTTAGTTTATCACAGATGAAAAAAAAAATCCAGTAATATAAAATATTCTCTCTAGGGTCAGAGAAACTTCAGTTTTCAGCTCTCAGAGTGTAAAATATGTTATTTTTCCCCATTCCATGATTGAAGAAACCAATAAAGACCCCTTGGGTTAGATATTTCTTGTCAGTAAAAGAACAGCTATTCTAATACTGTCTTCAGCCTTTGATCCTTCTAGTAAGTCATTAACTAAGCAATTTTATCTACTGATCATTATTCCCCAGGTGCCTTGTGCAATGTACCTGGTAGTGTGCTAAGAAAATAAAAAATTACTCCTTGACTTTTTTTTTACTCCTTGATTTGATTTGTCATTTCGATAGCATAGATTCCTAACCCCATAAGAAATAAACACTAAGGAAAATAGAACTGCTACTGATTTGTTTTAATGACTGAAAAATTAAAAGAAAATTTGCTAAACATCCTCAATTTTATGTTCATGAACTTTGACTAAGAAGCACATCAATTACATCCTAAGGATGACTCATGAGTATTTCTGACTCCCTGTTCTGATTCCCTATCAGTCCCCATTTTTTCTCCAATCTGTGTGGTTCAACTACAGTTTCAATATCTTTAATTATGGAGAAGTACTGTCTAATAGAATTTTCTTTGGTGACAGAAATCTTCTTTATTTGTGCTGTCCAGTACTGTAGTCACAAGCCACATGTGGTCAACACATTTTTGGAATGTGGTTTGAAAAGAATCAACTAGGTATGGCAATTGAGAAGTCTTTCTCAACATTTGGCAGAGAAACTTTATGGGGTAAAAGCTTATTGTGGTGGATTGAGGAGTAAATGGGAGATAGGGAGGTAGACACAGCAGGCGTCCTGATGATGAGAGATAGACAGCACAGTGTAGTAGTTAATTAAGCAGAAGACACACATAATGGAGCTCTACTCCAAAAACCTTTGATCTGGCAGTCATGTGAGAAATGAAGGGAAGAGAGAGAAAGCCAGAGTTTACATTCAGCTATTATTGGTGGTGGGGGGGGGGAGGATAAGCTGTGATTTTCTAACATTTAGTGAAGGCAAGTCCTAAGATGTGAATAAATTCCAGCTCCCCAGGAAGAATGGAAATGTTTATTGTCTGTGATGGAACATCTGTTACCCAAGTGCAAATGAAATGGTTAGTTGTAAGATTTGAAACATTTGATTTTTCTATGAAAAGCTGTAAGAATCCATAATATTACAGAATGAAGGTATTCTGTCGTTTCTTTTAAAATTTAAATGTTGTAAGTTCCTACCTCATATGGAGATTAATTTGTCCCCAAAAAAAGTACCTTCTTGTATTTCTCTATAATTACAGTCAATCCTTGAACAACGCAGGGATTTAGAGTGCTGACTACCTCCATTACCCCCACTGCCCTGTGCAGCCAACATCTGCATATAACTTTTGTCTCCCCCCAAATTTAACTACTAATAGCCTACTGTTGACAGGAAGCCTTACTAATAACATAAACAGTTGATTAACATATATTTTGTATCTTACAAATATTATATGCTATATTCTTACAATGAAGTAAACTAGAGAAAATAAAATGTTATTTAAAAAGTCATAAGGAAGAGAAAGTCGATTTGCAGTCTGTATTTATTGAAAAAAAATCAAGGTTTAAGTGGACCCACAGAGTTCAAACCCACGTTATTCAAGGATCAACCGTGCTTATTAAAGCTAACTTTAGGTTGCAAGTTCTGAAACACTAAAATGTGATTGCAATGTAAATGTGACTTCAAATTATACAATCTATATTTACATATAAGAATACTAATCAAAAGCTGGAAATGACTGAAATCATAGCATTTTGGAACTGAGTGCATATTCATTGAACTGCATTTTATGGGTGAAGACCATGAGACCTAGAAATAATATACGACTTAGCTAAGTTTACCCAAACAAGATTCGGACCCAGATCTCTAGACTTCAAACTTGGTGGTGTTTCAAAAAAAGACTGGCTAGATGATGCACCAAGATATTTTTGGTAGCTCTATATATTGCACTAAGAGAGAATATAGAAAATTTCTAACAGCATGCCTCATTGGGGACAGTGAATCTTTTTCTTTACATTTCCACAATTAGTACCATTTCCCCTTGGGCACATTCTTACCATTTGCACTGTGCTTCCCAAATTTTCACTCATTTTTCAAAAGTGTTTGGTAATTATTCCATATGCTAGGAAATTTGACCCAAAGAGAAGATGTCTAACTTCCCTACAATTTTTCAAAAATGTTCCTCCTACTGAAGGTAGAGAAGATGGTATGTTAGTAGTTTAGAGGAAGAACAGTAGTTTTAAGAATTTAATCATTCAAATCATTTCAGTATTCAAATTTTCAGGATTACCTGAAAATAGATAGTAGGTATCTATAATTACGGAAGCAGAAGACACACAACAGAAGGCAAACACAGACACCCCAAGGAATGTGTGTGAGCTGATGTTGTGGGCTGCTAATTTAGCCCATGGAAAAGCTGATAATGGTCCAGCACATAGATGGACAAAGTTTTCTGTTTCTTGTTTGTCTGTTTGATTTTTCTGACTTTTTTTTTTTAAGATCCTTTAACTCCTTTTGGAAATGCTTTAAAGACTAAAAGTCAAATACAGAATGGTATCATATGTCCTACTCATGACATACTGGTCCATTTCTGAAAATAATAATGCTTTCTCAAAATGAAGCCATTCATATTTTTAGCCATGCTCTGTTGTGTGAACAGAGTAATTTCTTGAGAGCAATGTTTCCTGTGGCATTTTGCCAACACTGGCTTTATTTGTTTTTGATTAGGCTTTTTATTATCATGCTGCTATATACCTGGATCATTCTGCCTCCTCTGAGAAGGCCAGGGTAGCTTAAACATAGGAAGGATACCATGAGTAGGTGGAATGTTTTTGTCCAGTGAATGCCCATTTTAAACCTCTAGCTATGGTACCATTCTTATAGCTTTAATCTTTCTAAGAACAATCAATTACGCATTTATAATGTAGCCTGATATTAAGTTGTTTACATTCACCTATTCTGTCCCTATACAGGGAAGGACATTAGTCTCACTTTGTACCACACAGTACTGGCCCATCCTCCTTTATTACCTCAGGAAAGCCATCATGATTCACCCCCATTGTCCAAGCCTGGAACTCAGAACAAGCCTGCTCTGCTTTTCTCCACGATTCCACATATTCAGTCACTGAGTCAAACTTCTTGATAGTTTCAAAACTACCCATGTCTTTCTATTTCCCATGACCACCACTACCTCAGTCTAAGCCCACATTGTCTCTAAAACAACAGCAGAAGCTCCTCATGGTCTCCATGCTCCCAGGATTGCCCTTCTGGATTCATTCTCTTTTCTTTAAATATCTGTCAGTATCCATTGCTCTCCATAAATATGTGTTCTGTAATTTCTACTATAAGTGTTTGTTACACGTTAACAAGACAGTTTAATTTGTCCAGAAAAGGAATGATCTGAATTCTGAACTTCTTTATAGACCCCTCAATTTAAAGGGAAACACTAGCTTACAAGTTACAAAAGACTAAACTTTAGGGACAAAATTAACAGTCTATAAATTTCTGAATTAGAATATTAATCAGAGGCCTAAAAAAAAGTCATTGCAATCGAAGAATTTCAGGATTAGACTGGTTCTTGGAGATCATGTGTCTCAACTTTGTCATTGTATAGTTAAGGAAACTGAGGCCCAGTCACTAAATTGCTCTTAAACTAAACTGAACTGATCTTTCTAAATTTGGAATCTCATATGTAACTCCTGTTCTTAAAAATCTGTCCATGGCTCCCTATTACGGTCAGGATGAAGTCTGAAGTCCTCAGCCTGGTGTACGACATGCATATAGTCTGGCTTTGGCTTACCTTGCCAGCCTTAACTTTTGTTCCTCTCTCCAACTCATCCAAGAACCCAGTGCTTCCGCATGTGCTATGTTTTTTCTCACCCACGGGACAGTGTACATAATTTCCCTGTGTCCTTCCTCTGTTGAGTGCTAAGTCTTACCTATGCTTCAGATATATGATCAGACATCACCTCCACTGAAAACACACCCCAGATCCCCTTGGGATTCCCAAGCAGGTGTCACCATCATAGCACATTCACAGCATTCTACTTGCCCTTGAAACTCTGCTTCCATCCCTGGGCTGGGAAGAATAAAGACAATTGCAGACAGGGACCTGCAGATTATTCATTGTTGTATCCTCATATCTTGATCAGATGTCTGACATTTAGTATTTGTTTGTTTGTTTGTTTTAAATATTTTATTTATTTATTTGACAGAGAGAGTGATCACAAGTAGGCAGAGAGGCAGGCAGAGAGAGAGCAGGAAGCAGGCTCCCTGCCGAGCAGAGAGCCCAACGCGAGCCTCGATCCCAAGACCCTGAGATCATGACCTGAGCCAAAGGCAGAGGCTTAACCCACTGAGCCACCCAGGCGCCCCGACATTCAGTATTTTAAGATTCATTATTAATTCCCACTTTTAATCAGCCTGATATATTTTGGTTTTTTAATCAGTCCTCCTCTCACAATCTGTTTTCAGGGGGGGCGGGGGAAACCTGATTTATTCATGTCAACATATAGGTAGGTCACTGAAGATCCTAAATGGCAACTCTTCACAGAAACATTTACATTTTCTAGGGAACAGAGTTTTAGGACACAGGAATGAATCCCCAGTGCAGATAACCCACCAATAAATAGTGAGCCATGACAGCATTTGTGAGAGAAAGGAAGCTTTCCCAGAACCTTCAGCTCAGTCACATAGGTGACCTCCTAGTTGCACTGCCCTCACAGAAGAATGACTGTTTTTGTTTGTAAAAATCGGCTCACTTGTTGGTTATTTCTCTCTGCATTAAATAAATCATAATTCACCCATGGTAAAAATACCTGATTTAACTTGTAACATTTCTGGGTTTGTTTCAGGGAAGCAATGTCATGGAGGATCAGGATTTGTTGGAAATTGGAATCCTCAATTCTGGGCACAGACAAAGAATTCTACAGGCGATCCAGCTCCTTCCAAAGGTAAGCAGTGCTCTCTTAGCCTGGCCCTATGTACAGGAGTCTTCAGTCCACCTGTGAAAGGGCCGTTAGTACTTAGGACGACATCTCTACATGTTGATACAACTCCCAAAAGCAGTTCTTCTTAGGGCCAGTGAAACAATCAGACTCGTAAGACCACTGTGGGCCAAAGTTGGCTTTAGGTGGACGACAAGAATGTCAGACAGGAAACACCCCTGAGCAGCAGGGCACCTTCAGGGCTTCTCGTCAATGCAACTCCTTATATGGGTATAACCATCAGTCCAGGCCCCTCAGGTGACAGCTCAGGTAATAGAGGACAAGATCAATATTGGGTGGCTATGGGAATGTTCCTGAATTAAAAGCCTCATGCCCCCTGACAGGCACTATCTGTTGTACAACTCCATAGATTTTGCCTTCAGAGGCAAGGAATCTGCCTAATTATAAGAGTCATCACTCAGGAAAAACCAGTGTATCAAATCCCCATCAGGTATTTATAGTTCATGTATAAATCCTCCCAGTCTAGATATAATTTGCAAACCAACATGTCACTTTATTTTTTTTTTAAAGATTTTATTTATTTGACAGAGAGAAACAAAGCTAGAGAGGGAACACAAGCAGGGGGAGTGAGAGAGGGAGAAGCAGGCTTCCTGCTTGACCAGCTGAGCCACCCAGGCGCCGCCCCAACATGTCACTTTAACTGTAAATGTATATTACCTAGCAGTAGAGTTGACCTTCTGTTTCCAGATAAGGTTTCATAGGAGCCTAAGGCAAGAAGTAGGATCTGAGCACTGGTCTTTAAGCTGTGTCAGACTTGAACTGATAAGGAAAAGGAAAGCATTTCAGGGATCAGCAGAAATCATATAAATATAAATATATATTGCCAAAAGTATTAAGGGAATAGTGACCCTATGTGATTTAAAATGCAATGGGATTTGCACAACAATGTGAATGTCCTCAATCATTGCCTAAATTGTACACATTTTTAATGCTTAAGGTGGTAAATTTTATGTTTTATTATTTTATCACAGTTTTTTAAATAATTTTTTTAAAAGGGGGAAAAAATCGGGGCACCTGGGTGGCTCAGCTGGTCAAGCGACTGCTTTCGGCTCAGGTCATGATCCCGGAGACCCGGAATCGAGCCCCACATCGGGCTTCCTGCTCAGCGGGAAGCCTGCTTCTCCCTCTCTCACTCCCCCTGCTTGTGTTCCCCCTCTGGCTCTGTTTCTCTCTGTCAAATAAATAAATAAAATCTTTAAAAAAAAAGGGGGGGGGAATCCAATGTGATTAAAACAAAGAGTAAAGAGTATAGTCAGAGATAAAGCAGGAAAAGTAGGTTAGATGCGTCTGCGTCAGGGTTAGGAATTTGAAATTTGTTCTGTGGGCTCTGGGGAATAGACAGGACTGGACTGCTTTAGGCCAGTCAGTTTGGGCGGCAGTATACAATACGCATGAGAAGGACAGAAAGTTGAAGTAGGGTCAACCAGCTGGGAAAAAATTCAGGGGCCAAGACTGAAAGCAGATAAACAGTTAGACTTGTACCTAGATGTATGAACTTACCATGTATTTTGTATTCTCCTCTGCTCTTTTCCTTTCTAATGAGGCTATAATTTCTCTTCAGAAAGAAAGATAAATATTAACCACTGTTTCTAAGGAAGTGATCTGATGAAATTTGCCAACTGACAGTGAACTGAGTATCTACTGATAGAAGCTTAACACTTTTGCAAACTCAAGAGAGTTACGCATACAGAGGAGTTTGATCATACAATTTTCTACAGTAAAAGGAAAAGAATAAAGCGGCCTTAGAACTAATTCCAGAAGTAATTCTTATAAGTGAACTGTTCACCTCACAATTTTTGTATCTTAAAATATTATTTCTTCAGTAAGTTTGCTCCTCATTCTCTGCAAGGTCTTCTACACTGCTATACCCCCAAGACCAAGCCCAGTGTGCAGCCTGCGGTAGGCACTCAAATCGGTGGCTATCCCCTTGTCACAAGGCTGCCTGTCAAGTTCAGCTCAAATAGTTCCATACCACTTCCTTTGTGAAACTTCCCCTAAAATGGAACCACTTCTTTCACCTTGGACTGCCAGGGTAAGTTCTAATCTATCATCTCTAGGTTGGACTACTGGAGTCAATTTTTCATTGGTTCTCTCTAGTTTGGATAATTCATAGATACTTAATCTCTGTCCTAGTTGCCTTTCTTGTCACTCTACATTTGAATTTCCACAGAGCATCTGGAATGATCCATCTCAAATGTAAATCAGATCAGGGCATACCCTGTATAAAATCTCCCATGGATTTCCTTCTCATTTAGAATAAAATCTTTATTCCAGCCTACAGAAGTCAATAGGATCTGCCCCCTTCCCACCTCTATGGCCTCATCTCCCATTTTCCTAAACTCTAGTTAGGTGGTTTCTTTTTGTTCCAGAATATACCAAGCTCATTTTTCCCTCAGGGCCTTTCCACACCGGTCTCTTTGCCTAAAAAGCCTTTTATTCAGACTTTCATACACTTGCTTCTATATGTCATCAAATCTGTACTCAGCTGTCATCTCCTCACCGAGGCCTTCATGACCTCCTCAAAGCCATATTCCTCACATACTATTAATGTCCTTCATATTAACCCAGTTTAGTTTCTCCATGGCACTTCTCGCTACCTGAATTTATAGTATTTATGTGTTTGTTTTTCCTTATTTTTCATCTCTCCCCCAAAATGCAGAGTCCATAAGCTCAGGGACCTTAACTATCTTGTTCCCTTCTGTATACCCAGCCCCTAGAACAGTGCCAGTCACGTCACAGGTGGTCAAAAATGTTTGTAGAAGGCAGTAATACACTGCTGTCTCTTTCCTCTGAGATTTGATAGCTTTGCCTGTTCTGAGGAAACTACTACTAATACTCTACTACATCTACCTTAGAAACAACCTGAAGATACAGACAGTGTCAGACCCACCCTTGAATTTCCCAATGTGCTTAGCTCAATATATTTAAAGAATGAAAGGATGAGTGACTGAATAAAAATTTTCCTCACATTATTCAAATATACATTCTGTTCAAATCAAAAAGTACCTCAATTTTAGGATATATCCATAATTGTGTATATGCTATTTGACAATGAGAAACAGAAGAACCTGACCTTGGAATTATTTGGAGAATAAATGGAGTGTTTATTTTAAAGACAGAATATCATCCCCATTAGAGAAAACAATATAACAGAAACAATACAAAATTAAGCTTTTATCAAGAGGCTGAAGCAAAAGTGCTTACTATGCACCCAAATGAGTAGAGAATATGTAAAAACATCCAAACACGTGTTCAGCAGCACAAACAGAATGTTATAATGCTACAAATTGATGCTTTGCCTTCTTAGGTAATGAGCCCAATCTTCAGATGGCTAATAGTGTAATTTTACTGCCAGCACATTCATTTGCATTCACTCTAACTTTGCACTGCCGAAAAAGGGACACAGTGTCTCTTTGTTGTGTTTATGCAATTCTAGTCTTCAAAATATCTGTGTTCTTCATCTGTCATGAAAAATATTCCATGATTGCTACCTGAAATCCTTTCGTTAACGTATTGTGCTTTGGAATCCCTGAGATTGTTCCTAAACAGAGAGAAGGTAGTTTGCTAAATGCAATCTTGTTAGCACTCTTCAAAACATGTTTTTCATGCTTTATTTGTAGTCATTGTTTCAAGTTTCAAAGACAAAAGTTTATTCCTTTGGTAAGAATGGTTTTTCTGTAATATGCCCTTTTTAATATTGAAATATTCACCAACATGCAAAGGTCTGCATGTTCTCAAGTACATTAGATACAATCAAATACCTGGAATATATTCCATGTGTTCTAAGCATAGACATAGAACAGTAAGCACATTAATTCGCCTCTTCCACTCATTATTTCCCTTTTTTTTTTTTAATATTTTATTTATTTATTTGACAGAGAGAAACACAGCTAGAGAGGGAACACAAACAGGGGGAGTGAGAGAGGGAGAACCAGGCTTCCTGCCGAGCAGGGAGCCTGATGCGGGGCTCGATCCCAGGTCTCCGGGATCATGACCTGAGCCAAAGGCAGACGCTTAATGACTGAGCCACCCAGGTGCCCTTCCCCCCTGTGTTTTGTTATGCTTGACCTTTAGTAGCATAGCTCAGTTTTCCATTTTTTACTCAGTCTCCACTTTCCTCACCAACCCCAACTCAGTCTCTTGTTAGGTCTAAAAGTTTCCCAAAACTTCTTAAGATCAGATTTCACCCTTTTCTCTCTTTAAGAAAAGAAATATACCCAAAGTTTCATGTGAAGGTGGCCCGTTTTTTTTTTTTTTTTTTTTAAATGGAAGGCATACCATGTTTATGGATTTTTTTTTTTAAGCAAACTTGGGACGTTTTCAGCCTTTATTTCTTTGAATATTTGCTCCAATCCTTTCTCCTTCTGATGACCCATTTCCCCAGAGTGCAGCTAAAGATGTCCCAAATGTTTTTGAGGCTTCTTTCATTTTTCTTTACTGTTTTCTTTCTGTCCTGCTGCT